>CM060067.1:897500-910000 GCA_030533445.1 Cyprinodon diabolis | reverse complement strand
CACGGAATATGTAGCCAACATTTGGAAGAAGAATGTTTTCAAGATGACTTGGATAATAGCGCGTTGTGACAAACACCAGATACAGCACTGGGACTTGATCAACAGCCGATACCGCACCGTGACAATGTCACTAACCAGTAGGTGGCAGTAGTGTTCTTTGACAAACATGGATGCCTCCAGTAAAGCACATTCACATGGAAATTACTCTGAATTAAAAACACTGATCATTTATTGAACAGGATGGAATCATTTTAGATTTAAAGAACTTTCAGAAGTTTATTAACACCAAACCAAATTACTGCATATTTGCACCATATATATTAATGCTCGGAACTTCCATATCAATGCGGGTTTTTTTGCACCATGTTTTTTCTCCCACACTGTTTACATTTGATCACTGCTGCACTTTAAGGAATGGAAATGCTCTGAAAGCTGCACAAAACCTATAATAAACAATAAAAGTTGTCTAAGTCCTCCAAGGTTTCTGCCAGAACCGGTGGCCCACGTGTTACCGCGTCCCTCAGCAGCGTGGAGCCATATGGGAGGATTCAGTGAATACTATCTACATCCATGTTGCTCCTCCCTGCACACACACCGCTACGCCAGAAGCTACTTTCAGGTGCAGGGAGCCATCGACTCGGTCTAGACTCCATGTGGACCAGACCGGGGTCAGCAGGTGCCACAGGCCTGGTCCACATTCAGGGGAGATGTTTCTTTGCATGAAGCTGGATAAAAAATCAGGAACATGATAAACAGAGAAGTTTGAAACAGGTTAAACTCAGAGGGAACACCTGTTCATGTGTGCTCCTGTTTTAGAATAAGAGTGAGGACCAGTTTCAGGTAGTGTCTGTGTGTGAAGGGGGGGGGCCTAGGAGGAGCAAAGGTGGAGGTGTTCTTCAGAGATCTGGAGCAAGCTTTGGTTGCGTCGCCATAGAAACAGCATCTCTGAGCTCAGTCTGAGAAAAGCTGGAAGGACGTCTGTGGATCAAAGTAAAGAAGCCCCAGCAGCTCCGCTTCAGACATTCCTGTAACTTTCCTGGAGCTGACCTGTAGTGACGCATGCAGCTGTGGAGCCGTTCCACAGCTGGAACGTTCAGACATCCTGTCCACATCCAACTGCTTCTGCTTCAGGTTTCTGTTCTGATGCGAGCGTCGCCTTCAGGATAAACTGTTTCCAAAAACACCCTGATCTTCTGCTGGATCTTCTCCTCAACTTAGTCTTAAATTGTTTTCTAACAAGATTAGAAATATATTTGTCCTGCAGATTAGCATAGCTAAGTGTCCTATGTTTGTGGGGGTGGGGGCCTCTGGGCCATCTGCAGCAGGCTTTGATCAGGCTGCGCCCGGCAGGCTTGGCCCGGCCATCCCAGGCCTGAGTGTGAAATCGCTCTGATGTCATCCCCCTCTCTCCACCGTCACCGGCTCTTAGTGGCTGTAATTATATTTCCGCCACAGAGCCCCCGTCCCCTTCATTCCATATTCCCAGTTTGACTGGGAAGCGTTTAGAGAAAAAGTCTCCCAGTGGGGGGAGGGGGACTTGATGGGCCGCCTATTGTTGGCGAGAGACACCAGAGGCATCAGGACTTTGGGATATGTACTTTTCCTTTCTCTGCTCGTCTGCCCTTTTCCTCCGCCTGTTGAAGAGGTGAAGTTTATGACAACAAGACGTCTGAACTCTGCATAAACGCTCTGGTTCTGCTGGTTTTACTGGTTTTACTGGTGTCCATTAACCAGGGAGGGACGTCAGGATGAGAGGAGAGTCTGGATTGGGCCAAACTCAACAAACAATCCGGACTAGTTTAAAGCTCTGCTGGTCAGAATCAGGAAGGTTCTGATCAGGGGCGCTTCTAGGACCAAAGGTTCAGGGGCCCTCAGCTCCCAGCTGCACTGTAAAAACCATTTAGAAATAAGGAAAAATGTCTTAAATTAAGTCTATTTACCCTCAATTTCAGTAGGTAAATTAGTTTGCCAATGGAATGAAGATTTTTACTCTTCAAATAAGATAATTAGATAATAAGCACTTGAAATAAGACAATGCAAATGTCGTTTTACTAATGATTCAGTAAATCTGTTAATAATGAGTTGTGGTTTTAAAGATAATAAAATCAAACCAGACACATTAGAGCACCTCGATGGTGAACATTTCACCATCACACCATCAATAGGTGCAGAAATCTGACTGAACATTTCAGGAACACCTGAATGCAGCGTTTTCCTCAAAGCGTTGCTCAACATTTTAGTTAACGAGCTTCATCAGGCTGCTTTAACTTCAGGCTTGTTTACTTGTTTGTTTGTTTATTATTATTTCTGATGAACCAGAACAGAATTGAAAGGGTTAAATAACCAAATACAACTTGAAGAGGAAAAACCCGTAATAAGTAGCCAACATTTGGAAGAAGAATGTTTTCATGGTGACTTCTCCTCACCTCCTATAGAGGAGGAACAGAGGAGTCAGACTTTGGACCCGGTCCACGACTTCCTGCTCTGGAAGGAAGGACTTGGACCTGGATCCAGGTTCTGTGGTCCTTCTGCTTTCGGCCTGAGAGTCGACGGCCTGTAACTATTTGCTGGGAGAGGAGAGCAGGTGAGGCCCCCTGGTGCCATTCAGGTCCCAGGAGCCATTTGGGCCCTTACAGCCTCTAAGGTTGTGCCTTCTTGGTTCCGTCTTCCGTCCACTCGGGTCTATCCTCTCGGTTCCGTCCTTTCTGGGTTCCGTCCTCTCGGTTCCGTCCTCTCTGGGTTCCGTCCTCTCGGTTCCGTCCTCTATGTTCCGTCCTCTCTGGGTTCCGTCCTCTTTGGGTTCAGTCCTCTCGGTTCCGTCCCCTCTGGGTTCCGTCCTCTTTGGGTTTCGTCCTCTCGGTTCCGTCCTCTCGGTTCCGTCCTCTCTGGGTTCCGTCCTCTCAGTTCCGTTCTCTCGGTTCCGTCCCTTCTGGGTTCCGTCCTCTCGGTTCCGTCCTCTCTGGGTTCAGTCCTCTCGGTTCCGTCCTCTATGTTCCGTCCTCTCCGGGTTCCGTCCTCTTTGGGTTCAGTCCTCTCGGTTCCGTCCCCTCTGGGTTCCGTCCTCTTTGGGTTTCGTCCTCTCGGTTCCGTCCTCTCGGTTCCGTCCTCTCTGGGTTCCGTCCTCTCGGTTCCGTCCTCTCGGTTCCGTCCCTTCTGGGTTCCGTCCTCTTTGGGTTCAGTCCTCTCGGTTCCGTCCTCTCTGGGTTCCGTCCTCTTTGGGTTCCGTCCTCTTTGGGTTTCGTCCTCTCGGTTCCGTCCTCTCTGGGTTCCGTCCTCTTTGGGTTCAGTCCTCTCGGTTCCGTCCTCTCGGTTCCGTCCCCTCTGGGTTCCGTCCTCTTTGGGTTTCGTCCTCTTGGTTCCGTCCCCTCTGGGTTCCGTCCTCTTTGGGTTTCGTCCTCTCGGTTCCGTCCCCTCTGGGTTCCGTCCTCTTTGGGTTCAGTCCTCTCGGTTCCGTCCTCTCTGGGTTCCGTCCTCTTTGGGTTCAGTCCTCTCGGTTCCGTCCTCTCGGTTCCGTCCTCTCTGGGTTCCGTCCTCTTTGGGTTCAGTCCTCTCGGTTCCGTCCTCTCGGTTCCGTCCCCTCTGGGTTCCGTCCTCTTTGGGTTTCGTCCTCTCGGTTCCGTCCTCTCTGGGTTCAGTCCTCTCTGGGTTCAGTCCTCTCGGTTCCGTCCTCTCGGTTCCGTCCCCTCTGGGTTCCGTCCTCTTTGGGTTTCGTCCTCTCGGTTCCGTCCTCTCGGTTCCGTCCTCTCTGGGTTCCGTCCTCTTTGGGTTCCGTCCTCTCGGTTCCGTCCCCTCTGGGTTCCGTCCTCTTTGGGTTTCGTCCTCTTGGTTCCGTCCCCTCTGGGTTCCGTCCTCTTTGGGTTTCGTCCTCTCGGTTCCGTCCCCTCTGGGTTCCGTCCTCTTTGGGTTCAGTCCTCTCGGTTCCGTCCTCTCTGGGTTCCGTCCTCTTTGGGTTCAGTCCTCTCGGTTCCGTCCTCTCGGTTCCGTCCTCTCTGGGTTCCGTCCTCTTTGGGTTCAGTCCTCTCGGTTCCGTCCTCTCGGTTCCGTCCCCTCTGGGTTCCGTCCTCTTTGGGTTTCGTCCTCTCGGTTCCGTCCTCTCTGGGTTCAGTCCTCTCTGGGTTCAGTCCTCTCGGTTCCGTCCTCTCGGTTCCGTCCCCTCTGGGTTCCGTCCTCTTTGGGTTTCGTCCTCTCGGTTCCGTCCTCTCGGTTCCGTCCTCTCTGGGTTCCGTCCTCTTTGGGTTCAGTCCTCTCGGTTCCGTCCTCTCTGTTCCGTCCTCTCTGGGTTCCGTCCTCTCGGTTCCGTCCCCTCTCGGTTCCGTCCTCTCGGTTCCGTCCCTTCTGGGTTCCGTCCTCTCGGTTCCGTCCTCTCTGGGTTCAGTCCTCTCGGTTCCGTCCTCTATGTTCCGTCCTCTCTGGGTTCCGTCCTCTTTGGGTTCAGTCCTCTCGGTTCCGTCCCCTCTGGGTTCCGTCCTCTTTGGGTTTCGTCCTCTCGGTTCCGTCCTCTCGGTTCCGTCCTCTCTGGGTTCCGTCCTCTCGGTTCCGTCCTCTCGGTTCCGTCCCTTCTGGGTTCCGTCCTCTTTGGGTTCAGTCCTCTCTGTTCCGTCCTCTCTGGGTTCCGTCCTCTTTGGGTTTCGTCCTCTCGGTTCCGTCCTCTCTGGGTTCCGTCCTCTTTGGGTTCAGTCCTCTCGGTTCCGTCCTCTCGGTTCCGTCCCCTCTGGGTTCCGTCCTCTTTGTGTTTCGTCCTCTCGGTTCCGTCCCCTCTGGGTTCCGTCCTCTTTGGGTTTCGTCCTCTCGGTTCCGTCCCCTCTGGGTTCCGTCCTCTTTGGGTTCAGTCCTCTCGGTTCCGTCCTCTCTGGGTTCCGTCCTCTTTGGGTTCAGTCCTCTCGGTTCCGTCCTCTCGGTTCCGTCCTCTCTGGGTTCCGTCCTCTTTGGGTTCAGTCCTCTCGGTTCCGTCCTTTCGGTTCCGTCCCCTCTGGGTTCCGTCCTCTTTGGGTTTCGTCCTCTCGGTTCCGTCCTCTCTGGGTTCCGTCCTCTTTGGGTTCAGTCCTCTCGGTTCCGTCCCCTCTGGGTTCCGTCCTCTTTGGGTTTCGTCCTCTCGGTTCCGTCCTCTCGGTTCCGTCCTCTCTGGGTTCCGTCCTCTTTGGGTTCAGTCCTCTCGGTTCCGTCCTCTCTGTTCCGTCCTCTCTGGGTTCCGTCCTCTCGGTTCCGTCCCCTCTCAGTTCCGTCCTCTCTGGGTCCCGTCTCTCGGTTCCGTCCTCTCGGTTCCGTCCCCTCGGTTCTGTCCTCTCTGGGTCCCGTCTCTCGTTTCGCCCTCTCGGTTCCGTCCTCTCGGTTCTGTCCTCTCTAAGTTCTGTCCTCTCGGGGTTCCGTCCTCTGGGTTCCGTCCTCTCTGTTCTGTCCTCTCTGGGTCCCGTCTCTCGGTTCCGTCCTCTCGGTTCCGCCCCCTCGGTTCTGTCCTCTCTGGGTCCCGTCTCTCGGTTCCGTCCTCTCGGTTCCGTCCACTCTGTTCTGTCCTCTCTGGGTCCCGTCTCTCGGTTCCGTCCTCTGGGTTCCGTCCTCTCGGTTCTGTCCTCTCTGGGTTCCGTCCCCTCAGTTCCGTCCTCTGGGTTCCGTCCTCTCGGTTCTGTCCTCTCTGGGTTCCGTCCTCTCGGTTCTGTCCTCTCTAAGTTCCGTCCTCTCGGGGTTCCGTCCTCTCAGTTCTGTCCTCTCTGGGTCCAGTCTCTCGGTTCCGTCCCCTCGGTTCTGTCCTCTCTGGGTTCCGTCCTCTTGGTTCTGTCCTCTCTAAGTTCTGTCCTCTCGGGGTTCCGTCCTCTGGGTTCCGTCCTCTCTGTTCTGTCCTCTCTGGGTCCCGTCTCTCGGTTCCGTCCTCTGGGTTCTGTCCTCTCGGTTCTGTCCTCTCTGGGTTCCATCCTCTCAGTTCCGTCCTCTCTGGGTCCCGTCTCTCGGTTCCGTCCCCTCGGTTCTGTCCTCTCTGGGTCCAGTCTCTCGGTTCTGTCCTCTCGGTTCTGTCCTCTCTGGGTTCCATCCTCTCAGTTCCGTCCTCTCTGGGTCCCGTCTCTCGGTTCCGTCCTCTGGGTTCCGTCCTCTCTGTTCTGTCCTCTCTGGGTCTCGTCTCTCGGTTCCATCCTCTGGGTTCTGTCCTCTCGGTTCTGTCCTCTCTGGGTTCCATCCTCTCAGTTCCGTCCTCTCTGGGTCCTGTCTCTCGGTTCCGTCCTCTCGGTTCCGTCCCCTAGGTTCTGTCCTCTCTGGGTTCCGTCCTCTCGGTTCTGTCCTCTCTAAGTTCCGTCCTCTCAGGGTTCCGTCCTCTGGGTTCCGTCCTCTCAGTTCTGTCCTCTCTGGGTCCAGTCTCTCGGTTCCGTCCTCTCAGTTCTGTCCTCTCTGGGTCCAGTCTCTCGGTTCCGTCCCCTCGGTTCTGTCCTCTCTGGGTTCCGTCCTCTCTGTTCTGTCCTCTCTGGGTTCCGTCCCCTCAGTTCCGTCCTCTGGGTTCTCTTCCAAAGGAAGTAACGCGTTGTAGGACCATCTGACTCCGCACTGAAGCAGGTTTTCAGCTCCAACATCAGAGCAGAAAACATTTAGAAGTTCATCTTGTTTAGAAAAAGTATTTAAACCTCTGGAGGACATTAAATGATCTCCTTGGTTTTAATCTGTTCCATATAATAGCTAATTATTACATGTAATTAATGAGTAATAACTGCGTTAATAACGAGGATAATTGTCTGTTCATGTTTATAAGGACAGAAACAAATTTATTTGTTCACTTCATGGACTTTTCTGTTAGTTTCATTTCTTCGTAGCATTTTTCAAACAATAAAATCTAAATAATAATCTGATTACAATTGTCATTAATTAAACAGTATGAATTGTTATTTTACTGGATATTGTGAAATTAATAAATTTATTCTGATGATTGTTATTACAAAGGTGGTTCCGTTCACAGCAGAGACCCGTTCTGGACGGGTTCTGAATGGCCTGGATGGTTACAGGGGCCAGCAGGGGCCGGCTAGAACCGGTTTTGGCCCCTGTAATGAAAACATAGGATTCGAAAACTGAAATAAAAGTAAATCCGCTTTTATTGAAATAATTTTCCTTCATTAAAATAAGTTGGACAATTTCCCAGTGTGACGATAAAATACTGATACTAACTGATAATTAAGATCAAAATCACTAATTTTAAGGAAAATTTGATTTTTCTAGATCAGTTTTTGCAGATTAATACAGAATCAGTCAGAATATTCATCCTTTGGACCAATTTATTATTTTGACTTTAATATTAATATATGATTAAAACCGAAGCTTCAGTTTTAAACTGTTAGATCCGGAAAATTTAACTAAATGCTGATTTATTTAAGCTGTTTATTATTATTATTATTATTATTATTATTATTATTATTATTACTACTACCAGCAGCTCCGGTCCGGACGGTTCTGATGTGAATTGGACCGCTCTGAGCCGATCAGACTGAGCCGAACCGGTTTCCGTCTTAGAACGTTCCGGTCCAGATTACAGCTGATAACCGAACCGCTCACCTTCCGGTTCCGATTAATCAAATCTGTTCAACATTTTGGGCTCAATTTTAAAGGGTTCGGTTGGACGGAACCAGCGTGCCTCCAAACGGCCTCCGGTTCCGGTTCTGTTTTTGTTTTAATTCAAAATGATTTGGATCAAAAGGAGAAAATCAGCCGAACAGAAAAGAAACATCTAGAAATTTCACATCTTTATTTGGAAACAATAAAAACTGCATCAAAAGGCCCACATCCGGTTCGGACCCAGAATCTGGACCCGCCGAACATGTCGGTTGGTTCTGTAAACTGGACTGGTTGATATAAATAAGAGAATAAATGGTCCAACCCGGGATAAGGCCGCGCGCTCGGTTCGGTCCATAATCCTGGTCCCAGAGAGGTTCGGTCAGTGTTCAGGAAATAACAGAACCTTTGGGCCCAAAACCGAACCGGACCTCGGATCCCATCAAGCAGAACCCAGAAGATGGCGAGAAGTTCTCTTTGGGTTTCAGCATAGATCTGGTTCTGGAAGCCACCCTGCCGGACCGGACCGGACCGGACCTTTCTCTCAGTGGGTCTGCGGGTTGTAGAAAAAGAACCACGTGAATCGTTTAAGGTTCGGCTCTGAATCCGCTGTTTGCCGCTACCGCGTCCGGATCAGGGGTTCTGGTGTCGGTCCTGGTGCCGGTTCTGGTGGCGGCCCTCAGTCGCTGTCGGAGCGGGCCTCCCTGCAGGCGGAGTGGTTGTACAGGCCCTGCGCCATCAGGTGCTGGGCCAGAGAGTTCGGCTTCCCGGAGGCCTTCTTGATCTTGGCCCGTTTGTTCTGGAACCAGATCTTGATCTGGGACTCGTTCAGACCCAGATCCTGGGCCAGGTTCTGCCGCCGCTGCTCCGTCAGGTACCGGTTGTTCTGGAACTCGGCCTTCAGCCGCTGCAGCTGCTCCGAGCTGAAGGCGGTTCGGGGCCGCTTGTCGTCCCTGCTGGGGCCCGGGGCCCTGCGGGCTCTGCGGGACCGGGGCCCTGTGGAGCAAAGCAAGATCCAGTTACACCCTGTGCAGAACCGCCTAAAGGTTCGGGTATCGGTTCCGTCTCTCTGGGCCCCAAATCTAAACCGATCCGGGGGCCTGAAGCGAATCGGAACCGGGCCCTTTGGATCGGACGTCCTGGACTAAAGTTCCTCCTGCGGCTGTTTGGGTTTATCTCCATCTGAGAATAACAATTATTATCATTTCTAAAGATCTGATTCAATTATTTCATCTTTTATGGAATTCTTTTTATTTTATTTTAGATTATTTTAAGACCAAAATCAAACAACTGTGGGAAGTTAATTGATCGAACTGATTAGACCCGAACCAGATGGGATCAAACCGACGCGCCGGACGGATTGGACCCGGTTCAGGGTCAGCTCGGTTCGGACCCGAATTGTTCCTCAGCTAGAGGCTTGAACTTCTGGGCCTCCGTCCGTTTCAGCAGAGTTCTGGTTCCGTTTTATTCTTTTCTGTCTTTAAGACTTTTTCTTCATTTAAAATATGAATAAAGCATCTTTTAAAAACAGAGAAAAATATGGAAAAAGTTTTTTAAACATTTAAAAAAAAAAGAAACATCTATTTATCTATTTGGGATTTTTGCCGCCCCCCCTCCCCCTTTAGTTGGAATAAAAATGCAAATGAAAAAATAACAAAGAAACGGAGGAACAAAGGCCTAAAACTCTGTTTTTCTTCCATATTTTCTGCGCTTCAGAGGCGCCGTTTTTCTCTTTCATTTTCATATTAATAAATTCTTCATTTATTAATATAATTATGAACCGAAAATCAAAAGTCGGAGAGCCAACGTAGCAGAGCTGAGCTTTCCAAGAAAAAACCCCTAATAGGTCTGATAATAGAAACATTAATAACAATAATATGAAGAACAATAATTGTAGTCATAATAATATTAATAATGATAATTTAGGGTCTAATTGTTGTTTTTTCGGCCTGATCTGCGCGGGTTTCTCCATTAACTCTAGTTTCTATTGTTTTGCTGAACTGAGCGAAGCTCCTCGGAGTTAAAATAAAGCTTCAACTATGATTTTATTTTTACTTTAGTAAATGTTTTTTTTCATCAGTCATTTTATCTTTTTTTTCCCTTTCAAATAGCCCACAGTTTTTATCTTTTTTTTTTTTAGTTGTTTTTTTTTTCTTTTTGTTTTTTGATAATTTAATTCGAGCCATTTATTTATTTATTAGTTTATATTCTCCTTTAAATGATCGCCGCTCAAAATGAGGGAATTTTCCCACCAACCTGCTGAGGGCCTGTCGGAGTAGCGGGTGCAATAAACCCAGGCCGGCCACAGCATCGGCCTGGCTGCGGGGGCCGCCGGGGCCTCTCCGCTGTCGGGGCCTGAATCACAGGCTGTCATCAGTTCGGGGTCCCTCGCCTCTGCCTCCGCGGGGCCCCTGAGGGGCTCCTGTCCTGCTGTCCCCCCGCGCTTAGAGTCACTTCTGGGGGCTTTCCTCCGTGCCTCCGCTCCGGGCCCTCCCCGGCCGCAGGCGCCGTCCTTCCTCCGCAGGCCGAAGTCCGGCCTCAGGATGTTGTCGATGAAGAAGTTGGTGACCCCGCTGGACTGCTGGTTCCCCGGCTGCTGCAGCAGAGGCCCTCTGGCCCGGTTCGGCTCCTCTCCGGGGTTCTTTGGGCGCTGCGTTCCTGGCAGAACATTCTCCTCCATAATGAAGATCAGTAAGAAACGCAGAAAGTCCTCCTTCTGGTTCTCCCTCTGATCGGTCAGCTGATGAGTTCAGAGGAGCAGCAGAGGAGCAGCGGAGGAGCAGCAGAGGAGCAGCAGTTCTGTTCCGGTGACTTTTGGCCAGAAACAATCCTGCTTCCTTTGTGATGAGAGCATCCCTCTCCTCTCTGGCCTCACCTCTCTGCTCCACGGCACCACGGATGACCTGAGGCATAAAGATGCTGCTGCTGCTGATGATGAGGAGGATGATGATGGTGATGGGTCTCAGGTTTCCTCCAGGTCCTGCTTTTAGTCCCAGATGTTTCCTGCTGCACTAAATGCGCTTCATGAAAATGCCGCTCAAATACTTCCACTAAACATTTTTTGGATCTGATTTCTGATTGGTTAAAAGACTGGGCGCTGACGTCACGCTACGGGCCTCATACACGTGTTTCTGACCAATAGATTCACAGGGTGTTCATGATGTGTGATAAACAGTCATATTCATTCAGCTCATTTATCAGGTTAAAAAATAAGCTTTAAGGAAGGAAGCATCTCTGAAATCAAAGGTTCTGGTTATTCTGCGACTTTATTTATGATTGATTTTATTATGTTGTTTTTATGTGTTTTTATATGTCTTATTGTACTGCTGCCTCTTGGCCAGGTCTCCCTCGAAAAAGAGATTTTATGTCAAGGGACTTCCTGGTATAATAAAGGTTAAATAAATAAAATAAAAATTTCATCATCTGAGCAAAAAGATCAGAAATAGAATCAAAGGCCTGAAAATATCAGAAGGATTTAAAACATCCAGTCTCATAAAGTAGGAAACACATTTACTACATCTACCACCAGGGGCGGATTTAGAAAATTTGGGACCCGAGGCAAAGAAAGGCAGGGGCCCTCTGAATGGAGAAGACATAAACAGCCCCATTCTCCAGATAGAGAGATGTTAATAGAATAGACATCCATGATCTGTTCTAGGTTGTGTCCCTCTCTTCTTGTCCCTTTTCTTCTTGTTTTCCTCTCTATGTTTTGTACTCAGCTGACTTTTCATGCTGTCTCTAAAGGAATGAAAGATTTTTTCCAAGCACTAAGCTCACTTAGCTGATTGCTCCTTCCTGTGTTTCCAAAAAGGCCAAAGTAAATAACCCAGTCCTTCTTTTCACTGTAGACAAGCCATGATCTGCTTATCTGTTCTCCATTTTTCATTTGGATGAAATAATAGCTGCATGAATCATGACAGCAGACAAGATAGAGGAGAGCAGGAGGCGGGGTTACCAATCTACTCGCTCTGGAGAGCAGAGTTCGCTGCTTTTAGATGTTGTCTCCAAAGTCTCCAGTAGCAGAAAAAAGTCTCTAGATTTGGCGCTAGGAGCTTTTTAGAAATCAAAGTGCTAGAGGGGTCTGAAAAGTGGCTAAATATAGCGACTAAAGCGCTAAGTTGGCAACACTGCTCTTTGCCTAAATATTCTAAAAATATATTCTATATTTTTTAATATATCATTATTAGATATATTTCTATATATTCTAAATATTTGATTTGCAAATTAAATGTGTAGCTATCACCAAGCTAGCTAAACATTTAGTTTGGAACTAAATGAATGAATGACTTGAAAAAAATATTATGATTTTTCTCATTATTATAATAATAATAATTTATAATTCATAATTTTTCATTAAAATGCACTAAATAACCATAAAAAGTGCTTTTAATTTTTGACTGCTCAATTTTACAAACATTTCCCCATATAATAAGATCAACCTTAGATTAATGAATTAATTCATCGATAAACTTGCATCTCTGGCGTTCGCTTTAGCAAACATCTGAAATAATAAATCTTCATCATAGTTTGGTTCTGTGAGGCGGTCAGGCTCAATAAGGTTATTTTTTAACATCACATCTCTGCATTCTGTCACTCACCATCCAGCCTGCTTACCAATCACTACTAAACAGGAAGTCATGATCTTAATTTTCCTTTTTTTTCCTTTTCTGAAAAAAAAAAATAGATTTCTATATTTTAAGTCTCATTTAACACTAAAATAAATAATAAAATAATAATAATAATTGGTGAAAAAATGGCTGCCTATTGGTTGGGGCATAGGGCTTTGAATCCTCAGGTTATGGGTTTCATCCCCCACTCCCCCCACTCAGACGGCCACTCTGGGTCCCTGAGCAAGACCCTTAACCCCACACTGCTCCCCGGGAGCCGCACAATAGCAGCCCACTGCTCCCCAAGGGGAGGGGTTAAATGCAGAGAATTCATTTCGTTCTGTACTTCTGACGGTGGAATGACAGTAAAGT
>CM060067.1:822500-887500 GCA_030533445.1 Cyprinodon diabolis | reverse complement strand
TCATCCATCCACCATCCATCCATCATCCATCCATCCATCCATCATCCATCCATCATCCATCCATCATCCATCATCCATCATCCATCCATCCATCATCCATCATCCATCATCCATCCATCCATCATCCATCCATCCATCCATCATCCATCCATCCATCCATCCATCCACCATCCATCCATCATCCATCCATCCATCATCCATCCATCCATCCATCATCCATCCATCCATCATCCATCCGTCCATCCATCCATCATCCGTCCATCCATCCATCCATCCATCATCCATCCATCATCCATCCATCATCCATCCATCCATCCATCCATCATCCATCCATCCATCATCCATCATCCATCCATCATCCATCCATCCATCCATCATCCATCCATCCATCCATCATCCATCCATCCATCCATCCATCATCCATCCATCATCCATCCATCCATCCATCATCCATCCATCCATCCATCATCCATCCATCCATCCATCCATCCATCATCCATCCATCATCCATCCATCCATCATCCATCCATCCATCCATCCATCATCCATCCATCCATCCATCCATCCATCATCCATCCATCCATCATCCATCATCCATCCATCCATCCATCCATCCATCATCCATCCATCCATCATCCATCATCCATCCATCATCCATCCATCCATCCATCCATCCATCCATCATCCATCCATCCATCCATCATCCATCCATCATCCATCCATCATCCATCCATCCATCATCCATCATCCATCCATCATCCATCCATCCATCCATCATCCATCCATCCATCCATCCATCCTCCATCCATCATCCATCCATCCATCCATCCATCATCCATCCATCCATCCATCCATCCATCCATCCATCATCCATCATCCATCCATCATCCATCCATCATCCATCCATCCATCCATCCATCATCCATCCATCATCCATCCATCATCCATCCATCCATCCATCATCCATCCATCATGCATCCATCCATCCATCCATCCATCATCCATCCATCCATCCATCCATCCATCCATCATCCATCCATCCATCCATCCATCCATCATCCATCATCCATCCATCATCCATCCATCATCCATCATCCATCCATCCATCCATCCTCCATCCATCATCCATCCATCCATCATCCATCCATCATCCATCCATCCATCCATCCATCCATCCATCCATCATCCATCCATCCATCCATCATCCATCCATCATCCATCCATCATCCATCCATCCATCCATCATCCATCCATCCATCCATCATCCATCCATCATCCATCCATCATCCATCCATCCATCCATCCATCATCCATCCATCCATCATCCATCCATCATCCATCCATCATCCATCCATCATCCATCCATCATCCATCATCCATCCATCCATCCATCCATCCATCATCCATCCATCCATCATCCATCCATCATCCATCCATCCATCATCCATCCATCCATCCATCCATCCATCATCCATCCATCCATCCATCATCCATCCATCATCCATCCATCCATCATCCATCCATCCATCCATCCATCATCCATCCATCATCCATCATCCATCATCCATCCATCCATCCATCATCCATCCATCCATCCATCATCCATCCATCATCCATCCATCATCCATCCATCCACCATCCATCCATCCATCCACCATCCATCATCCATCCATCATCCATCCATCATCCATCCATCCATCCACCATCCATCATCCATCCATCCATCCATCATCCATCATCCATCCATCCATCCATCATCCATCCATCATCCATCCATCATCCATCCATCCATCCACCATCCATCCATCCATCATCCATCATCCATCCATCATCCATCCATCATCCATCCATCCATCCATCCATCATCCATCCATCATCCATCCATCCATCATCCATCCACCATCCATCATCCATCATCCATCCATCCATCCACCATCCATCCATCCATCCATCCATCCATCCATCCATCATCCATCATCCATCCATCCATCCACCATCCATCATCCATCCATCCATCCATCCATCCATCATCCATCCACCATCCATCCATCATCCATCCATCCATTCATCATCCATCCATCATCCATCCACCATCCATCCATCATCCATCCATCCATCCATCATCCATCCATCATCCATCCATCATCCATCATCCATCATCCATCCATCCATCATCCATCATCCATCATCCATCCATCCATCATCCATCCATCCATCCATCATCCATCCATCCATCCATCCATCCACCATCCATCCATCATCCATCCATCCATCATCCATCCATCCATCCATCATCCATCCATCCATCATCCATCCGTCCATCCATCCATCATCCGTCCATCCATCCATCCATCCATCCATCCATCCATCCATCCGCTTAACTAAGAGTAACAATACTTTATCATACTGATACTCAAGTAAAAGTAAAAATTACAATTCTGTAAAACTACTCCTAAAAATACATTTTTTTCAAAAAAGTTACTCAATTAAATGTAACTGAGTAAATGTAACTAGTTACTACCCACCTCTGTTCCTTCAGTCGTCAGGCCCTTCTGTTTATAAAGACACACCTTTGTATTTCTATCCATTTTACATGGATTTAAATTGATAGTTTGTCCATTGATGCATAATCCTACTTTTTATTGCCTAGTCATTAACTTATTTTGGTTGAATGTAATATCTAAACCAAACCTAATATAATCTAATATTTAATGGCTTACCATGATAGTCTTTTCCTAAACCTAAGGTCAGTGGACGTCTTGCCTAAGTCTAAAAAAAAAATCGATATATTCAATGTATCTTATACAATGATGATCTATTTCTAAACCTAAGATTAGTAGGCTTGATGCATAAACCCAATATTCACTAACTTGCCAGGAGGATTTATACCTAAAACCAAGGTTGGGACCTCTTGCCTAATCCTAAACAAATCTCATAATCTATACCAACATGATAGTTTAGACTATTTCAATTCAATTTATTTGTATAGCTCAAATTCACACCATGTCATCTCAAGGCACTTTACAAAGATAATTTTTACCAGATTATACAGTCATTCTAATTCAAAATTTTCTATCTAAGGAAAACAAGATGATTGCTTCGACTCATTGACTCTTCAGCAATCCCTCACTCAAGCCTGCTTGTAGTGACAGTGGAGAGGAAAAACTCCCTTTGAACAGGAAGGAACCTCCAGCAGAACCAGGCTCAGTGTGAGCGGCCATCTGCATTCCTACTGCTAAGATTAGCAAACCTTATACTCTACCCAGCCCTCTTAGCCTAAGTATGCTCAACATCAAGAGTTTAATCCAACCTCAGAGCTCACCCAACAATCTAAGTATTTTCTTAACAGAACCTTTCTATTTGACATTATTATACCTTTTCAAACACCTTCTAATTTAGATTTTCAAATCCTTTCCACTTTACCCCTCTTCCCCCAGGTTAGGCCCTACGCTGACATTTACCCTAACCATTTCTAGTTTATTCCCAACCATTTTCCTAACCCTGAGAATTACAAGTTAACTGGCTCTGCTCGATCATCAACGCCCAACCAATTTTAGGAATTGCTGTTATTTCTCATTGCTGGAGGACAGCAGGAGGTCCAGAGTATGAAGACAAACCTGGGTAGGTCTGTGGATGTTTTAAGGAAAGCCAAAATGAATCAAAGATAGCTCTGAAAGCTACATTTAGGCTTATTATTTGTCAGTAAACACTTTTATTTATGTTTGAACAATTACTGTCTTATTTTCATTCAGACATCTATTTTTTTAAAATAGATTTAAAATCGTGTTTTTTCCCTTAGGCAGTTTAGTGCTGAAAAACATTGCAGTTTAGGAAATATTTGCTCATGTTAACATGGTTTGAATGTAGAAGAGATTTATCACAATTATGATTAAAAATCCCACATCGGTGACTGACACAGAAAAATCTTTTTTTTTTGCTTTATCTCCTTATTAGTGGAGCAGTCTTCTCGGGTTTGTTGACCTGATGTGGAGGTTCCTCCGTCACATGATGCTTCCATGTAGCATTTAAAGACAGAGAACAGCACCTAAAGCTGCTACCTCTGATATGCCGTTTGTTCCCACATACACTGAGTCAGCAGACAAAGCAGAGGTCAGCTTCCTATCCACTGTGTTTTTGGGCAGGGAGGGGGGGCTTTGAGGTTAGGGAGCACTTCCTGTTCCTTTAAGAGTTCACTGTTTATTCAGACATCAGGGGATTAGTTTCAGAACACAGTTTAAGGGGGAATGAAGTTTCTTTTTTCTCCTTTCTGGGTTAGATTGAATGAGTTAGAATGAGTTAGATTTTAGAGAGAAAGAAAAAGCTGAATGTCTCCTAATAACCTGGAGGGAAAGCATGATAAAAACAATATGGCTGCTTTATTTTTTGCACAGTGTCTAAAGGACTTTCCTCAACATGTAGCCAAGTTATGGCTCATTGTTCTAGCCATGCAGACCACGGAGAGCAGATCATTGGTCGTTAAATGCAAAGCCACACTGACATCTGGCAGAAGGAAGCAGGAATCAAACCTGCAACCCTCGGTTCACAGACTGATTACCCATTAAGGCACAGATGATAAAAACCTTGAGTTTAAAATACTGACGAGTTTAAAACTCATAAAAATGGATGTCAGAAAAACTCTGGATTTATCAATGAGCTGATTTCCATCTGGAGGACAGAAAACTAAATCCAGTGCTAGTCCCAACCCTTGTGGGTCAGTTAGCTTAAGGGTTCACATTTATATCAGACATGCATGCAGAATATCACCATTATTGGTGTAAATGTGTGTTTCCACGAAGCCAGAAAACACCAGTCACTCACCCAGAACCTCTTTTTGGTCCTTCATGCATCACTATGGTCCTGGCCCATCACAGCAGGTTCAGGGGGCATGGCGGGCTTAACGCTACCACTTTAATCCCTCTGCTCGCTGTGCTGTTGATAAGCCTAGTGTGAAAGGGCAACAGACCCACACTCACTAAACGGGCTTCAATGGCACTTGACTTCCCAGGCCACTGGTCAGTCTCGCATGAGTACACAGGAGCGCCTTTCCACAAAGGAAGGTTTTGCTTTGCCGCTTATTTCATTTCAAAAGGTCACCGTGTCGTTCTCCTGCGTAAAAGTAACGTTTTTTTGTTGCAGAAAATGCCGACGCTCTGAGGAAATGCAGGCTGAGCTGTTTACTGTGGTTGGGATCCTCTTCCTGGTCAAAAATAATCAGAACTGTAAATATAGATATCCTAAAAAACTAAGTTAAAAGATGAAAATATATAACTGTACTGGTAAGAATTAAGTTTCAGTTACAGACATCTTTGCATATTTTAAATGGCCGTTCTGCTATTTATTAGCTTGACTGAATTTGTATCTCAGAAGCATTTCTTCTAAATCCAAATAATGACTTCAATAAAATATTACTACTAGAAATAGTACAGTTCTAGTACAGATATCAACTACTTATTATATGACTAGTTAAATTAGGATTTCAGATATCTAAATTTTAATAATGCCTATCACAAATGCAGTTTTAGATCCTTTCAAAAGAATATTTGGGCTAATTTTAACATTAAACTGGCAGGCTGACTAATCAAATGTCTATTATAGATTGAACTAAAGCTTTCTACAGAGTCACAGATACAATATTTCTAGACAGAAGAGTTTTATAGAAATCAATATTTACATTTCTATTAGTAGAAATGACCTTTTCTGTAATCTGGAATCACATTTGTCCCACGAAGAACTAGATAAAAAGAACTACAGATATTACTACTTTTAGGTGGCTATTTTAAACACATTTGCTCCGATATTTTTAATTCTATTTACCCCATTTAAAATGAACATTTCAGATATCTGAAATGTAATTCTTACAGGTGCAATAACGTTGCTTTTTCCCAATCCTGTGTATTGTTACTTCCAGATATCTAAAATAAACATTTTCCTGTCTAAAATAAATAGACCTGCCTACAGCTATCAACAAATAGTACATGAGTTATGTTATACATTTAATTTCCATTTGGGATTGATAAAGTATTTTTGAATTTAATCAAACCTGATATCTAGATGTTGGAGCTTGGCCTGTTTTCCAGTGTAGTCCTGTTTCTCTGACTGTGACTAACTGGATGTGCTCTCTTCATCCTCTGACATGGGAGCTGGCTCGGAGCTCGTCTGCCTGGCTGTGTGTTTCCTGGACGGGGCCGCCTGTGGAGCTGGTTGACAGTTGCCTTTTGTATCTATGCTCCTTTTTCTATGTCTGCTTCTGTCTCATTGAACCCCAGTGGGCCTCAGCAGATGGCCGCTCACACTGAGCCTGGTTCTGCTGGAGGTTTCTTCCTGTTCAAAGGGAGTTTTTCCTCTCCACTGTCGCTACAAGCATGCTTAGTGTGAGGGATTGCTGAAGAGTCAATGAGTCGATGCAGTCAGCTGGTTTTCCTTAGATAGAAAACTTTGAATCAATCTGACTGGATGATCTGGTGAACTGGAAAGTGACCTGAGATGACATGATGTGAATTGGAGCTATAGAAATAAACTGAATAGAATTAATTTTAGCCTTTTTTCCATCTATAAATCAGGTGTTTAGTTTTCCTGCTCTATAATGGATCAGGACTGGACCAAGCGGAGCTTTCTCTCCTAAATTCAAATTATCAAATAAGTATTTCTTCTTCTTTTCATCTTCAAATTACTGTAATCTCCGTCTCCCATTAAGCTTTCAGTTGTGCGGTTTTCTCATTTAATTCCATTTGAAGGAAATCCTTTGTGTAAATATCCCACGTTGTGAATTAATTTGTTCTGTTTACATTGTCCTTTGGGGCCTCAGGGCCAAAAACAAAGAAGCTCTTTTCATCTACCGCAGAGGTCCCTGTGAAAGACAGCAGACTGAAGATAAAATTGGCAGCTAGAGGTACGACCTTTATGGAGATTGCTTTAAAAACATTTTACCTTTTAGATAGTCATGGTTAAAACCAGATAGCTAGTGTGAAAAATGCTGGTTTATCACAATGCTATGTTATAATTGTCTGGATAAAGACTCAAAGTTTGCTGATACCACATCATTACAAATGCTGTGATTTCCAGTTCACTGCTGTGTGATGGATTTGATCTGATATCATTTGCTCAGCTAACACAGTTATTTAAACTGATATCAACTCATTCTAAATAATAAAACACTTAAACAATTTGACCATTTTATTTCTAAACTCTACAGGCATATAAATAAACAGCTGAATTATTCTTATTATAAGAGAATTACAATAAAAGATCACCTCTTCACAGGAAGTGATTGCGTCTGTCCAGAAACTGTCCATCTTCAGGATCAGGAGACATGCAGCCCCCTCCCATCCTGGACTAACACCGTTATAGCCTTTCCTTTCTGACTTTGGCTGTTAGGACCCAGACCTCATGTCTCCACAACAGTTTGTTCCCTCTGAGCTTCATCTGCTGACTCCCCCATCCCCCGTTACCATTTTGTGGTCCTTGTGTGTTTCTTCTCTTTCGAACGAAGTAGAATGATGAAAAAGGGGTCCCTATGTCCTCCAGCAGTCTAAGCCTATAGCAGCAGAACTATAGAGATAGATCAGGATAACCTGAGCCACTCTAACTAGAAGCTTTATCAAAAAGGAAAGTTTTAAGCCTAGCCTTAAAAGTAGACAGGGTGTCTGCCTCACGGACTAAAACTGGTAGTTGGTTCCACAGGAGAGGAGCCTGAGAACTAAAAGATCTGCCTCCCATTCTACTTTTAGAAGTTCTAGGAACCACTAGTAAACCTGCTTGCCTTATACAGCAGTAAACTGTTTTCTAGACTAGACTTTCACATTCTATGCCGTATGTCTGCACAAGATCCAAAGTATTAAGATGAGAATGTGTGGGACTATTCACATTTTGGACAAAGTCAATAGCATCTAAGATAGCATTAAATGCTGCATTTAAGGTATCTCCAGAGGCCAGACATTGGCAAACTGACACAACAAAGCAACACTAATGTTAGTGACCTCCGATCGGCGTAACCAGGTGTCATTACCACCAGCGTGAAATAACAATCTTACTGTATTTAACCTTATCCTTAGCCAGCAGTTTCAGGTAGGATGTGATGTCGCCCGTTCTGGCCCCCGGCAAACATTTGACTATGGTCCCTGGTGTCTCTAATGCCACGTTTCTGACTATGGAGCTGCTAATCACTAGCTGGTAGTTGTCAGTTTCTGGCTTTGAAAATTAACTTTGAAATCAATGGCGCCTAAGAAATGTTTCATAGGGGGGCCAGATGGGGCCACTAAAAATCTTGGGGGGGCCACTGAAACTAAAAGCCATAATTTCAGGGTTTGAATCTACTATAGTGGTAAACCTGCCCGTAGAAATCAGAAAGACTTCAGTAACACCTCCTCAGATCCTGGTTTATTGTGAGATTTTTAAAGTTGTAGGGAAGTCATATTTAAATGTCAAATAATTCTGGCTTAAACTTGTTTAAAAATGTACTCTTTATAAGACCAGATTGTCCCAAAAGTTTGTCCCTAAAATTTCTATTTAAAAAAAATCCTGTCTTAAAATCTGTGTTTTTTCCGTTATCTTCTGCAGGCCAGTTAGTTCTACGTCAGCCTGAACACCTTCGGCCAATCATATATCAACGGTCATCTGTCAATCAAATGTTTTCAGTCATAGCATCTTGATTCATATGTCGCAGCTAATATACGCAATGGTTGAAATCAGAATCCTTTCCTTTCCCATTGAGTTGCGTCCCAGTGTCCACGGGGATGGACGTCTGTGTCTTCGGCAGGCGTAGAGCTAACAGAACTGGCAGCGTTGCGAGGCAAGGGCTCAAACATGTACGGCTGGAAGCCTTCTACACCAAACCAAGCTTCTGCCGCCCTGGCGTCCTCTTCCACAACATCTTCGTCCCCGCTTTCCTCCTCTAAATAAAAAATGGATGACGGAGGAGACTCATCCACGACCTCCGACACTAATTTCTAATTTTCGAATTTCCCATTGGGAACCTGCTAGCACTAAGTTGCTAACTGGTTAGCAAGATGCTTCCCACAAACCGGCCACAACCAAACTTACTTGCGAACCTTCCGCCACAACAATCCCGCCCCCTTGATAATCAACCAATCACATTCACTGGTGTAAAGTCGGGCATCACTGGGAGAATTCGGAAATGCAACGGTTTGAACGGCCGCTTCCATATGAGTTAAATGTTATGTCCCTGGCTGTGCATAATGGGATGAAATACTAAACTGATGGTACAACAATTTACCCTGGCCAGTGGGGACATTGTTCAGGGTGCGCTGAGCAATGTCACACAGTGTAAAAACAACATAGAACATGTGATGCTTTAGTATAAAGCAGCTGTTTAGCTTGGTGGAGTAGAGCAATACTTCTGTTTGGTGCATTCAGGTTTTTCATGTTGAAATACTTTTATTAAATAACCAAATCAAGGAGTTGCCCCTTTTCACTCAAACATCACTTCTTCCTCTGATAGTCAGGTTAAAGGAGAAAGATCCAGTTAAAGGAAACCTGCTTATGCTAATCGCATTTCTGTAGCCTGAAGCAATACTACTAACTTTAGCGAAACGGTTAGAAATCAAGGAAACACCTGATAAGATTATAGATTAATGTGGTTTAGTGAAAATATCAGAAAGGTTTTACTGCATGAAGCAATATTACCATTTTATAAATGACTTAATCAAAAACATTTCTGAGCTTCAGAAACAATGAATGGGATGGTTCTGAGGAAAGGCTCAATAATCCAAGTTTCTCCTGTGTTCTGGCAGTTTGCTAGAAGTCAGTGTAAATGTGATAATTCAGACCATGCATGACCTTGTTAAAGGCTAAAAGGAACGCAGAAAGCACGGCAAAAGCTGGATGCATTAATCCCTGCACTGATCTAACGCGGTTGTTTTCTCCTCAGCGTCTCCTCTCAGAGGAGGTGGGATGGATTACAGGGCACAGAGCCAGAGAGCCAAGGTGAGCAAACAAGAGGGAACAGAGAGGATGATGGAGGAATGACAGGAGATGCTGAGGTGGGAGGAGGACAGCCTGGGTTGAAACGTTACTTCAAGGACGTTTTCCATCATGTGTCAGAGTCCTGAAGAGAGAAAGCTGCTAAAGGCAGGAAAACCTCTGGAGGTCAGAGACTGTCCGAGGTTTTCTGCAGGTGCAGTCAGAGCCAGAAACCAACCGTGAGGAGCAGAGAGTCAGAAAACAGTCTGTCATTGAAGAACAGAAACTCAGAAGGAAAACTGGAAGAAAGACCTCAGAAGTTTAGGAAACTCAAATCTGCCTTTTAGCCCAGAGCACCGTAACACTTCCCTCAGAAAAACCAGCTGCTTTTTCACACCTTATAATAAACATCACATTACAGAGTCATTATGAAGCCAATGAAGTCTATAAATCATGTAATATAACATATTATACAATCCATCACAATAAAATCAATGTGCTTATGGAGCAGAATAATACAGATGAGTCAAAACTGATAAATTAACGATGTTCATGTAATATACATGCATGTATTACATTCTTATGGTAATTACATCTTACATGTGATTTTAAGATTTTACATAAAGACTGAATTACAAGCACATCTTTTAATGCTGTAGTATTTTTCTATTTGCAGATTGTGCATGCATGATGCCGTATGCTTTATGCTGTGTCTATGTATTAGACTTTAAATCTGACAGATTTACAATAGAGCTTCAGTTTCTACACCAGCAAAATCACATAATTTGGTAAAATAACAGGCGACATAAAGTTCATATTTTTCTTTTAGTTACAACAAGAATCTGATAATTTGAAGAAAAACTATACATACAAATATGTACGCTCACTCTGACACTGACGGAGAAATTACCTGTGGAACGTCTTCCAACAGCAAACTGCTTGTTTTCTCAGCCAAATGCTGCACAGGGAGATAATTTACAGCACGTCCATGTGGGAGTGGGGAGTACCAATATGGCGGACGGTGAACTCACTTTTTTTCGGGCAATCAGCAATCCAGTGAACAGAGGTCTCTCCTAACATGTTGGCTGCTGCCGCCATCTGCTGGTGGCCAGAGGTCCCTGCAGGGGATGGGATGCTGACGGGGACAGACCACCATCAGGCTGATGGATGCTGCTGAGGAAAGATCTGAGTCATTCTGACCTTTCAGGATGATCAATGGCTGCATCTGGGGTCAGAGGTCATCACCGCAACATCACATCATCATCGATCAATACTTTGAAATACAGTAAAAAGTTTATGAAAGTAGTCAATGTAGTTTATGTGTCTTTCTGTGCTCTGCTAATATATGATGAAAATGTTTTTTACAATAAAAAAGTTCATAAACATATCTATAGCTGTAACTATTGTTCTACAACTGGTTATAAACATCCTCATGAATGATCAGACTGGTTCCTCTCATCGGTCCAACACGAAGTCAAAGAACCATCCTAAGGGTGATGGTTCTGATCAGTGGCGGCTGGTGAAAAATATTTTTGGTGGGGCTGATATAGCCTAGTGTATGTCTCCAACTAATCCGGACTAAGAATACAAATAAACAATTGGAGATGAAAAACAATTTAACAGTAATGATTTAATTTACTATATAATAACAGTAACAGTGATGATTTTGGTCACTGTGACGGGGTTCTTTGGCCTCCAAGAATCCAGGCTCAGTCGGGTTACCAGTGTTGGTGATTTATTGTGCTCAAAAACTCAAAACAGGGTGCAAAAGAAATTAAACATATATAAGATCCTCTGGGCCTCAACCTCCCTCCAGTTACCAGCAATGGAACAAAGAAACAGAAAACAAAAATGGCCGCTCTTCTTCCCACAGCCCTCATTAAATAGTTTAAGCCCCTCCCCTCAGGCTCTCTTTCTGATTTCTTCTCATTAATCAGTTTTGTCCATAAATTAGCTCCACAAACAATTGATGTACAAAAACAAATCATTTTTACAACTTAATTCCTTTACACAGATTCATTGACTTATTCAATTACACCAAACTGGGTTTGAACCCAGCAAAGACGCAGCCAGACTGAAGATGACAGGTCCCCGTAGCATAAACACGTACACACACACACACCACACACACACACACACGGCTAACCCCACTGAAATATTAAGTGTGCACCCTCAATACGCCAGCAGGTAACCAGGAACAGCTTGTGTGTTTTAAGTTAATGGAGCTACTGGGCTCAGCGCGAGCGGATTGGTCCTCACAAGCACAGTATAACAGGAATGTGTGTGTGGCGCGCAAAGTTAGAGGATGTGGATTCGTCACAGTCACAATAACCATGACAGGAAATTTTCATATCCTACAACATGGATGTTGTTCTGGCAAACGGGTAGATAAATAAGGATCTCAGCGAATTTGGTGGAAGCTGCATCTCGCTCGTTACGTTCGCCATCGTCCCTCTAATTGTCTCCACCTGCGCTTGGGTGCAGAAGCCTGTTAAAGGGCAGTATTTTCAGAGCCCCAAGACCATAAAGTTCTGAGACGCTGATTGGCCATTAAATTATTAAACTGACCTAGCAATAGTACATGATTGGCAGATTCTCTGCAAATGTGGGGCTGTCTGATCACAGCCCCAGAACAGAGACGGTAGGAGTCTGTCTGTGGAAATCCACAAATGAATGACAGTAGGTAGGGAAATGTAGTTTATATAATTTGTTTTGCTTATAGGTACACACTCTAGAGAGTAAAACTGACATTTATGAGTTAATTTCTAAAAATATATTTTACGTTTCTCTCTTCATATCAGGGAGGGCGGTGCCCCAGCGCCCCCTATGGGCCGGCCGTCACTGGTTCTGATCATCAAACATCAACTGGGAAACCCCTAAACCAGTGATCCCCATTAAACCAGTGATCCCCATTAAACCAGTGACTCCCATTAAACCAGTTATCCCCATTAAACCAGGGACTGCCATTAAACCAGTGATCCCCATTAAACCAGTGCCTCCCATTAAACCAGTGACTCCCATTAAACCAGTGACTGCCATTAAACCAGTGATCCCCAATAAATCAGTGACTCCCATTAAACCAGTGA
Source organism: Cyprinodon diabolis (assembly GCA_030533445.1). Taxonomy (NCBI): domain Eukaryota; kingdom Metazoa; phylum Chordata; class Actinopteri; order Cyprinodontiformes; family Cyprinodontidae; genus Cyprinodon; species Cyprinodon diabolis. Next base: position 874,496 of record CM060067.1, on the reverse strand, counting down.
CTCCCATTAAACCAGTGACTCCCATTAAACCAGTGACTCCCTTTAAACCAGTGACTCACATTAAACCAGTGACTCCCATTAAACCAGTGATCCCCATTAAACCAGTGATCCCCATTAAACCAGTGACTCCCATTAAACCAGTGACATTCACCCAGTCATTCTCTCCTTACACCCTGCTGACGTATTCATGCCGTCAGAGAAGCACACAGGGACACTAATCATTTTCTTTCACTCGTCATACATAACCTGTCCTCCCCGGTCTGGGGGCCAACCTCCATGGGGGAGCAGCCCCCCCCCCCCCCCAGTGTTGATGAGTTGATGATCCGTCTGCTGCTCCATCAACCTGTCAGCCTGAAGGTTAACAGTCCCTCTGCTCCAGGTTCTAGTCACTGTTCTCCTGTTTGGTTCTGTTGCTTGTGGACCTGTCTAGAACCTGTCACCATTTGGACAGAAACCAACACATCTGGATTCAACATGGCCCTGAGTGTTGGACCCATGAAGAGTCACTGACCACATGGGAAACAAGAACCAGAACCAGAGATGGGTTCTCTGAAGACATTTTTATTTATCGAGTCTGAGAGACGAACAGAACCATCAGCATCATTGTAAACCAGGCCTCATTTATTCAGTACGGGTCAGAGTTCTGTAGAACCAACACATCCTGACACCAACCAGCAGAAGGATCTGGACTGTGGTGATCATCACCAGAACCGCAGACACCAAGTGACCCGGGGTAACAAGTACAGTCAATCCAGTGTAGGACATGTGGATCTGGAAGGCCGCAGAGGGAGCGGCTGAGGAGCGGCTGGACCATCAGTCTGGGTCGGTTCTGTGGAGTACTCAAGAGGAACCTCCAACCCCACCATGGGCCCCACCACGCTGAGCCAGGATAAGACATAGTTCACCGGCCTGTTGGCAATGGAAACACAGAGTCAAAGGTCAACGTGACAGCTCCAGAAATTCAGTCTTTCACAAAACCAGTCCCAGACCGGTCCCATCAGGAACTGGCAGCTGATTCAGGTCCATGTCTCCAGATAGAACCTCATTGGACCTTCATGGACCCAGAACCCAGGATGAGCGTACCTGCCATGGTCCAGAGCCGCCTGCAGCACGGGCCCCATGAACTCCTCTGTTCTACACGGGTGGAGGAAGAAGAAAGGCTGGCCCAGCAGGGGGTGCTCCTGTCAGACCGAGAGAGCTTTCAGCAGAACTTCAGAGACCCAGATGGACTGGGAGCTGCTGCCGATTCTTACCTGCTGACTCACTGCGTTCCGAGGACAGTTCTGAAGGCGGAGCCCGAAGTTTGAATGGATGGATTTCCAGATCTCCTCTAACGTCAGACTCCTTCCATCTGAGGCAGAAGAGGAGAAGATACAGTAAGGACATCTGAACACGCCGACATCCGACAACTTAGCACCGTGTTTACATCCACACAGCGCTAAGAGCGGGTCACTTCCTGCTTCCTTAGCACCGTGTTTACATCCACACAGCGCTAACAGCGGGTCACTTCCTGCTTCCTTAGCACCATGTTTACATCCACACAGCGCTAACAGCGGGTCACTTCCTGCTTCCTTAGCGCCGTGTTGACATCCACACAGCGCTAACAGCAGGTCACTTCCTGCTTCCTTAGCGCTGTGTTTACATCCACGCAGCGCTAACAGCGGGTCACTTCCTGCTTCCTTAGCGCCGTGTTTACATCAACGCAGCGCTAACAGCGGGTCACTTCCTGCTTCCTTAGCGCCGTGTTTACATCAACGCAGCGCTAACAGCGGGACACTTTCTGCTTCCTTAGCGCCGTGTTGACATCCACACAGCGCTAACAGCAGGTCACTTCCTGCTTCCTTAGCGCTGTGTTTACATCCACGCAGCTCTAACAGCGGGTCACTTCCTGCTTTCTTAGCGCCGTGTTTACATCAACGCAGCGCTAACAGCGGGTCACTTCCTGCTTCCTTAGCGCCGTGTTGACATCCACACAGCGCTAACAGCAGGTCACTTCCTGCTTCCTTAGCGCTGTGTTTACATCCACGCAGCGCTAACAGCGGGTCACTTCCTGCTTCCTTAGCGCCGTGTTTACATCCACACAGCGCTAACAGCGGGTCACTTCCTGCTTCCCTAGCACCATGTTGACATCCACACAGCGCTAACAGCGGGTCACTTCCTGCTTCCTCAGCGCCGTGTTTACATCCACACAGCGCTAACAGCGGGTCACTTCCTGCTTCCTTAGCACCATGTTTACATCCACACAGCACTAACAGCGGGTCACTTCCTGCTTCCTTAGCACCATGTTTACATCCACACAGCACTAACAGCGGGTCACTTCCTGCTTCCTTAGCACCATGTTTACATCCACACAGCGCTAACAGCGGGTCACTTCCTGCTTCCTTAGCACCATGTTTACATCCACACAGCACTAACAGCGGGTCACTTCCTGCTTCCTCAGCGCCGTGTTTACATCCACGCAGCGCTAACAGCGGGTCACTTCCTGCTTCCCTAGCACCATGTTGACATCCACACAGCGCTAACAGCGGGTCACTTCCTGCTTCCTCAGCGCCGTGTTTACATCCACGCAGCGCTAACAGCGGGTCACTTCCTGCTTCCTTAGCGCCGTGTTTACATCCATGCAGCGCTAGCAGCGGGTCACTTCCTGCTTCCTTAGCGCCATGTTTACATCCACACAGCGCTAACAGCGGGTCACTTCCTGCTTCCTCAGCGCCGTGTTTACATCCACACAGCGCTAACAGCGGGTCACTTCCTGCTTCCTTAGCGCCGTGTTTACATCCACGCAGCGCTAACAGCGGGTCACTTCCTGCTTCCTTAGCGCCGTGTTTACATCCACGCAGCGCTAACAGCGGGTCACTTCCTGCTTCCTTAGCGCCGTGTTTACATCCACGCAGCGCTAACAGCGGGTCACTTCCTGCTTCCTTAGCGCCGTGTTTACATCCACGCAGCGCTAACAGCGGGTCACTTCCTGCTTTCTTAGCGACGTGTTTACATCCACGCAGCGCTAACAGCGGGTCACTTCCTGCTTCCTTAGCGACGTGTTTACATCCACGCAGCGCTAACAGCGGGTCACTTCCTGCTTCCTTAGCACCATGTTTACATCCACGTAGCGCTAACAGCGGGTCACTTCCTGCTTTCTTAGCTCCGTGTTTACATCCACGTAGCGCTAACAGCGGGTCACTTCCTGCTTTCTTAGCTCCGTGTTTACATCCACGCAGCGCTAACAGCGGGTCACTTCCTGCTTCCTTAGCGCCGTGTTTACATCCACGCAGCGCTAACAGCGGGTCACTTCCTGCTTTCTTAGCGACGTGTTTACATCCACGCAGTGCTAACAGCGGGTCACTTCCTGCTTCCTTAGCGACGTGTTTACATCCACGCAGCGCTAACAGCGGGTCACTTCCTGCTTCCTTAGCACCATGTTTACATCCACGTAGCGCTAACAGCGGGTCACTTCCTGCTTTCTTAGCTCCGTGTTTACATCCACGTAGCGCTAACAGCGGGTCACTTCCTGCTTTCTTAGCTCCGTGTTTACATCCACGCAGCGCTAACAGCGGGTCACTTCCTGCTTCCTTAGCGCCGTGTTTACATCCACGCAGCGCTAACAGCGGGTCACTTCCTGCTTCCTTAGCGCCGTGTTTACATCCACGCAGCGCTAACAGCGGGTCACTTCCTGCTTCCTTAGCGCCGTGTTTACATCCACGCAGCGCTAACAGCGGGTCACTTCCTGCTTTCTTAGCGACGTGTTTACATCCACGCAGCGCTAACAGCGGGTCACTTCCTGCTTCCTTAGCGACGTGTTTACATCCACGCAGCGCTAACAGCGGGTCACTTCCTGCTTCCTTAGCACCATGTTTACATCCACGTAGCGCTAACAGCGGGTCACTTCCTGCTTTCTTAGCTCCGTGTTTACATCCACGTAGCGCTAACAGCGGGTCACTTCCTGCTTTCTTAGCTCCGTGTTTACATCCACGCAGCGCTAACAGCGGGTCACTTCCTGCTTTCTTAGCGCCGTGTTTCAATCAATGTAGCGCTAACAGTGGGTCACTTCCTGCTTACTTAGCTCCGTGTTTACATCCACGCAGTGCTAACAGCGGGTTACTTCCTGCTTTCTTAGCGCCGTGTTTCAATCAATTTAGAGCTAACAGCGGGTCACTTCCTGCTTTCTTAGCACCGTGTTTCAATCAATGTAGCGCTGACAGCGGGTCACTTCCTGCTTCCTTAGCGCCATGTTTACATCCATGCAGCGCTAACAGCCGGTCACTTCCTGCTTCCTTAGCGCCGTGTTTACGTCCACGCAGCTCTAACAGCGGGTCACTTCTTGCTTCCTTAGCGACGTGTTTACACCCATGCAGCCTAGCGTCATCTCCCCTCAGATACAGCACTGGGACTTGATCAACAGCCGATACCGCAGCGTGACGTCACAAATCAGTAGGTGGCAGTAGTGTTCTTTGACAAACATGGATGCCTCCAGTAAAGCACATTCACATGAAAATTACTCTGAATTAAAAACACTGATCATTTATTGAACAGGATGGAATCATTTCAGATTTAAAGAACTTTCAGAAGTTTGAATTCTGAATATGAGCGACTTTTCCTTTAATGTTGAAACCGTTTTCTTCCTATTGTTTAAACAACGCGGGCCTTTAAAAAAGTAAAAATTTTTTTTAAACAAAACTTTCCTGTTTTCTTTTATTCTGCAGATGCAGCTACATTCCTCATGTAACAGTAGATTTAAGAAGCAACTTGTAATTTGTGAGCTTGTTTCCTCTGTCAAAGTTGTTTATTTTTGGAATAAAGATGTTAAAATTCTGAATATTTTTTGCCTGATTCATCAATTAGGCAAAAAAAAAAAAAAAAAAGACAGATCGATAAATTATCTACGAAAGATAAAGGTTTGATGAGTGACGGACCCAGAGTGAAGGCTCTGAAGTAGAGAACAGGTGTAGCGTAGCTGCAGGAGTACAGGATGTGGTACTCCCACTGAAGAACCGGGCTGCTGCTGTTGCTAGGCAACCTGAGGTCAGCATCCTCTTCCTCAGAACCAGTGGAGACCAGCGGATCCGGCTGTAACCCAGAACAGAGAGTGGAGCTCAGACCATCAGACCTGCTCATCTTCAGCTGATCGTTGATCAACCCACCTGCAGGGCCGCTGGTTCCGCTCCCGGAGATTCCCCCCCGTCCTGTTTGGGCCCCCAGCCAGCGGGGAGGGGGCGGAGCGTGGTCTTCCTCAGGTAGCCCTCTGAGCCCTGCAGACACAGAGAACGGTTGTGTTACGGTTCCGGCTGCGTTCGGCGCCAGAGACGGAGCGACGCCTCACCTGAAGCGCCTCCCAGCTCCAGCCGTCCCTCAGCTGGTCGGAGCGCTGGAGGATCAGACGGCAGCACCGACAGAACCGCTCCTCATCCAGGGCTCTGCAGTTCATCTCTAAAGGAAGCGAACGGTTCAGAACGTCGACCTGTTCTGGCATAACCATCATCAGAACCAGTCCAGCTGCCTCTCTGGGGACCCGGGTCTCTTTCTGGGTAGAAACAGAGCCAATCAGAACCTTCTCCATATGCACCAGAACCTTGGTGTCGAGTTCCACCATCTTTTTATTTCTGTTGCAGAAATGAATAAAAACCGAAAAACAAATCCACCAAACAGAACCAGAACCAAGACAGTTCTGATCCCCACCTGAACGGCCGCCCTCAGTGCTGCTGATTGGCCCAGAGGTCAGCTGCTGACGCAGAGTAATGGCAACCGATTGGTTTTCAGCTCTAAACAGGAAGTGAGGTCATTGGGTCCTGCTGAAGCAGATGTTACCGTTGTTCAGCACCATCTTTGGCAGCAGAGGATTCTCCATCGCCTGATTTATCTTCATCACGGCAACATCTTCATCTTCTCCATCCTCTTCCTCGGTTCTGCTGGAGATGTTTGTGCTGAAAGCTTTGAACGTATCTCCATGGAGACGATGGTCCATCAGGCCTGGATCAGGTGGCTGTTTGCTGCAGATGAAGCTTCTCCATCAGCTGATGTCCACAGCAGCTGCTGCTTCATCATCATCATCATCGTCTCCCAAACTGAGAGGCGTAGATCTTTATAAAAAAGTGTTCCTGAACGCACCACCTCCCCTCGGTCTCACTTTAACACCTCCGCCCACTGGGAGGAAGAGGAGGAGGAAGAGTGTGACCTCCTCTCCTCCTTTCAGACCTTCAGTTTCAGGATGATTCCCACCTTCCTCCTCCTCCGCCTCCTCTCCTCCTCCAGCCGCCATCCCACCCATAAACCTCCAACCGTCCTCTGCCAGACTCCTCCTCCTGTTCTCAGACTATCAGTGATCTATCAGGCACCTGGAAGCCAAACTGTTGATTCTCACAGAATACTGACAGCTGCTGGACATTTAAAGACACTACAGGCAGCTGATTGGACAGAATAAACTGAACTGATTTGATGACTTGGAACAATGATATTTATATGGAAGCGTATTGCATTCACTGAAGAAAAAAAAAAGCTGACAGCTTATCTCATAATCACGAGTTAAGATCTCGTAATCATAAGATCAGGAAGGACATTCATTGCTGAGCTACGCTACATGAACAATGAGCGTTGGATTTAATCTGCTTTTATTTCCTTTTAGGTTTGGGATGCTGGGAAATACTGAGTTTCCTCAAAGTGGATGGAATTGGTTTTAGTTTGTCAGCATTGTGCAGTAAATCCTTAGGATTGTTTAGGTGAAGAGGTCCACCCTACTCTGACTTTCTGTTAACCTCACTGTTCCTGCAGGAGCAATCAAAGCAGCATGAGATGCTTTCTGGTTTTAAATTATTGCATCTGAAATGCTTGGTGGCGTCCCTTAGAACCTTCTCAGAATCCTAGATCCTCAAGGAGAACAGCTGATCATGTAAAACGGCCAAATCCCAACTTCATGCAGCATGTCGGTTCCTATGAAAAACTGAAACCAAACAGAATGTGGATTAATGGAGCTGTGGATGGATTTATGCGTGTGGTCATAAGGCTGCAGGCTGTAATCCAGGGTTATAGCTGCAGACTTTATAGATGAAGTGGAAAACAGGAGCGATCAGCTCAGACCTGGGAACAGATCAGTGGAACAGATGCTGAGATTTTAATCATGAAGAGATGCTTCATTACTGGATCCCATAATTATAACCAAATATTAAGATAAGAGCTCAGAATTATGAGATAAACTGTCTGATTTTTTTTCTTTCTTTTGTGAATGCAACACGCTTCTGTTCAGGTATTGGAGGTTATATTCTATTATTTCATATCTATGTTTAAATTGAAAATATCTGATATTTTTAAATGCAGCCAACAAATAATGTAAACATATAAGGTGAATATTTAGGGGAAAATGAGGAAGCTGCTGGACCAGGACTTAAATAAATAAGAAATGAACTTTAATTAAGATAAGTTCAGTGATAACTGAGAGGAAAAGGATGAAAAAACCAGAAAATTAAAATAAAAACGTTTCTATTCCTTTTAGGCTCCATTATTAGCAGATTCATCGTGACAGATTTTAAACCCAGTTTAGTGACTCAGTCAGTTAGAAACAGCTCCTGGATCGGTCACGTGTTTGGCTCCGTGGGCTCCACGCAGCGCCGGGAACGGACCCACCACTATCGGACTATTTTAAGACATTTTACCTTCTGGAAGAATCCATCGCTGGTTGCTCAGCTGCTGCTTCCTGTCATGGCGGATGGCCGCCCCGCTGCTGCCCCCTGCAGGCCGGAGGTGGAATTGACTCCTCTGAATCTCCCACTGCTTCTTTTCCTAATTACTGACAGAATCACTGAAAAAACTGATGATTTATTTAAAGGAAATGAAAGAAGAGTCGGTAAACATTGATTAATGGTTCCAGCAGCAGTTAGGAAACCTGCTGCACACTTTAGTGCAGCACCTGGGGGCCCCTGGCCCTCACTGAGCCACAATGATGGGAGGCTGTTTCCATGGTCACTGAATGCCAGAGCGCACGCTGACGTCACATCTGCTCAGGTCAGCTGACAGCCAAGGCTGGGCCCGGGACTAAATGTAAAGACGGAATGATTGGGGGCCTGTCAGGTAATCATTTATATATATATTGCCTGGAAGGTCAAGGCATCAGTGGTACCGTGGTCATTGGGGCCCTCAGGGCAATTGGCCCCCAAACAGCAGATCCCTGGAAATACATCAGACATATCAGTCCAGAAGAGAGCAGAAAAGGGACAAGAAGAGAGGGACAAAACCTAGAACAGATAATGGATGTCTATTCTATTAACCTTTCTCTATCTGGAGAATGGGGCTGTTCTATGTGTTGCCTTCTCCATTCAGAGGGGCCCCTGCCTGTCTTTGCCCAGGGCCCCACATTTCCTACATCCTCCCTGCTACCATGAAGTGTAGAACTGCTGCATGACCAGGCCACTGACCACAGAAACCAGTTTACCATCACTCTGACTGGTCTGTTAGGCAGGAAGAGGACTAATGGGACACCGTCCGACAAGCTGGTAGCGTCACAATCAGACGGAGCTGTAACAAGACATGACCTTTGACCTGATCTGCTCTGCAGACCTTAGTACATATCTAAGCATAAAGTCATTGTAATCCTGTATCATTTAGAGACATTTAGTTGTTACTAGAAAATATCTTTAAAATAGTATTTTTAATTCAACCTTTATGACTAAAACATGGTTTGATGATCAGGCAAAATGTGGGAAAGAAGTTAAAATGAAATGCTGTAACTGGTGGAGAACAGACTGCTGCTTATCGAGGATGTGAGGTGAGTAAAAGGTTTGAGGAATTTAGAAAAGTGAAATTTAAGCTCGGAATAACTTCTGCTGAAGCTGTAAAAAGGATCCAATCCCAGTCAGAAAAACCCAAACCAACAGTGGAGGAAATGACAAGTTTAAACCTCTGGAGCAGCGTCCAAAATTAAAGACTCATCAACTGTAGAAAAGAAAGATTTTGTTCTTTTCAAGGTAGAAGTGAGTAGTGCACAGAAGACAAACTGAAAAAAACTCAAAATAATAGTGAAAGCTGCAGAAAAGTATCTAGAAGTTAAAGATTTAAACTGGGAAATGGTTGAAAACATGATGGGAAAACCAGTAGGACCATCAGAAACTGGAAGAGTGATGATAACTTAAAGATAAATTAGAAATGATGATGGCGAATGTGATTATTTGTTATTTTCGCTTCAGTTAAACAGTTCAGAAAAATATTTTATTTTTTATTTGAAATGCTTATCAGTTGGTGGCGGTAATGCACTTTTAACTAGTTTGCCAACCGCCATAAAACCTCACAAGAAGAAGAAGACGACACTAAGGAGGAAACCAGTCAGTGAATGAAGGAGCAGACCCAGTGAAGTCGCTGTCAGCAGGACAGAGATGCAGCAGATCCAGTGAAGTCGCTGTCAGCAGGACAGAGATGCAGCAGATCCAGTGAAGTCGCTGTCAGCAGGACAGAGATGCAGCAGACCCAGTGAAGTCGCTGTCAGCAGGACAGAGATGCAGCAGATCCAGTGAAGTCGCTGTCAGCAGGACAGAGATGCAGCAGACCCAGTGAAGTCGCTGTCAGCAGGACAGAGATGCAGCAGATCCAGTGAAGTCGCTGTCAGCAGGACAGAGATGCAGCAGACCCAGTGAAGTCGCTGTCAGCAGGACAGAGATGCAGCAGACCCAGTGAAGTCGCTGTCAGCAGGACAGAGATGCAGCAGACCCAGTGAAGTCGCTGTCAGCAGGACAGAGATGCAGCAGATCCAGTGAAGTCGCTGTCTGCAGGTCAGAGATGCAGCAGACCCAGTGAAGTCGCTGTCAGCAGGACAGAGATGCAGCAGACCCAGTGAAGTCGCTGTCAGCAGGACAGAGATGCAGCAGACCCAGTGAAGTCGCTGTCAGCAGGACAGAGATGCAGCAGATCCAGTGAAGTCGCTGTCAGCAGGACAGAGATGCAGCAGACCCAGTGAAGTCGCTGTCAGCAGGACAGAGATGCAGCAGACCCAGTGAAGTCGCTGTCAGCAGGACAGAGATGCAGCAGACCCAGCTGCTCTTTGCAGGGAGAATAAAAGACACACAGTCAAACAGCACCGGTATGCATTTAATGGAGACTCTTTGTTTGCTTACAGATGTTGGTAGTTAGCATGGGGGGTGGGGGGGAGGGGAGGTCAGAGCATTTCCTGTCTGGATTTGTTTTCTTCCCAAATAAAATCATTTCCATCTACAGGGAAATTTTTCCTTCATTCACAGGTTTGGGTAAAAAAATACTTCATTAGAAAACTTCACATCTAAACGATGCTAACTTTGTGACGCTAGCTCAGTGACGTAAACTCACTGATGCTAACTTACCTCCAGTAACACTGATGCTAACTCACTAAGGTCAGACAGAGATGGACATGTGGGAGGACAGTAGGACAGCTCCGTACACCATGCTCTGAGATCAGGACACAGAGGAGTCTCTGCTGGCTATACTGCTTAAAGGAAACACTGAATGGGTGCAATAAAAAGCTGCTTTACTGATCGGGTTTGTTGTTACTGACTCCAGGTTTCTAATTCAGACTGTGAGTTAAAGTAACATTTCATGAAAGTTGGTCCAACAGAAAGGAAACCAATAAGTCAAAAGTGAGTCTTAGCCACCTTTAGACGGTGGACCGTTCTGGTTTGGGTCACCAGGAACCGACTGAGATGCTGTCAGTCAAGTTTCAATATAAAAACAGAACAAGTCTTACTCTCTGGATCTTTCCATGTTTGTATTTTTTTCTTTTAATCTTTTTTTAAATGATTCTTCTTTATCTGCTGGCGCCCCATGTCTTTTAGTTGAGCGGATCAGTTGGATCGCCTCCTTCCTTCATTCTTAGAACTAAATGGTTCTGGTTCTCTCAGCGTCTAAAGCAGCCTGAAAACGACCATCCAGATTCAGAGCCGAGGGTCCGATAGGCTCCAGTTCACAGTATCTTCACTCCGCATTGATGCTGGACCTAAACATGGGAGACCTTCTGAGATTCTCGGGCTTGTTTGATGCTATAAAGCCATTTAATCACTCGTGCATTTCGCTCCACAGCTGAGATGCCGTAGGGGACCCGCTCACCGGCATCCTCCTCTTCCTCCACCTCTTCCTCCTCTGATACTGCATCGTTGGAGGATCGCCGCGACTGATCGCAGTCAGAGGAGATCATAGAAGCTGATCGAAAGTTCAGGCTGATGATGTCAGAGTTGGCCCTGGCAAAGTTCTCGGGACCCACCGCCTCCAGCTCCTCTGGGTCGAGGCCGCAGTAGTTAAAAAAGCGCTCCACGTCGGCTCCGGCCCGCGCATACCGGTCTGACAGGTCTGACTTGGATCTGTGCAGTGAGGAGCGGCGAGTGACGTTGGATCCCTGCTCCAGATCAATGTTCAACTCGGCCGATCCACCAGCAGGGCCCCCGGTCTCACAGGGCAGCGACTGGGGGGTGGTGTTGTCACAGGGGGAAGGGGACAGAGGTGGACGCGGCCGTGGCAGAGACAAGGACAGCGCAGGAGGGAGGGAGGTGGGCTTGGGAGGAAGGGGCGGAGCCGAGGAGCTGCTGGACTTGGCCGGCCGCAGCGGTTTACCGTTGCACAGTCGCAGGAGGTCGGAGGAGGAGTGGGAGGTGAGGAGAGGAGGCAGCGGGGAATGAGAGTGCCGGGCCAGCCCTCCTTCCCCGCCTCTCTCATCATGCGCTCGTCTGCTAAGGTTGAGGTTTCCTGCTTGTTGGGGACTGCGGCGCCCCCCGCTGGCCACTGGGGGGACCTTCAGGGAATGAGAGAAGGATCTAAGGGAGTGTGAGGTGCTTGGACTCGGAGCAGAGTCTGAAGGCTGTTCATTCAGGGTCATTGTCGATCTGTAGGTTAGCGGCATCCTGGAAAGAGAAACAGAAAGCTCCATTACAGTGGGAGAAACATGATGGACCTTACAATGCCCCGCCCCTCTCAGGCATCGCCCCGCCCCTCTCAGGCATCGCCCCGCCCCTCTCAGGCATCGCCCGCTCAGACATCGCCCCGCTACCTTTGGAACAAACGTGGTCAGGGCCACTGCTCCGGTTAGCTCATTCATTGCTGAGGTGGTTCTTATCATTAAAGGTAAATAAAAAAATAAAAACCGTCCTAACAGAACCATACCCTCAGCTTTTCTTACGGGAATCTGTCAACAACCATCAGTTTTTGTTAACGAACCAGGATATTTCTGTTCACTTCCAAATGACTTTATTTACGCCAAAGGAAAATTAAATGTTGCTGTAGCTCACCGTCACTGATTATCATTAGTGAGTTGGTAGGGTTCAACTAACACAATACCCAAGTTATCCTGATCTATCTCTATAGTTCTGCTGCTATAGGCTTAGACTGCTGGAGGACATAGGGACCCCTTTTTCATCATTCTGCTTCATTCTATCTCTATTCTCCCACTCTGCAGAATCTGTTTGTTCAATCTCTAACCTTCTGCTCTCTCTGCTTTTCCTCAGAGTAGCTTTGCCTCGTCTGTTCCTGTTTGGCTGTGAGTCCATCCTGGAGAGAAATATCAGCTGTGCTGCTGCCATCAACGCCTTTGTTTCTAGATGTTGGAGCTTTGCCTGTTTTCCAGTGTAGTCCTGTTTCTCTGACTGTGACTAACTGGATGTGCTCTCTTCATCCTCTGACATGGGAGCTGGCTCGGAGCTCGTCTGCCTGGCTGTGTGTTTCCTGGACGGGGCCGCCTGTGGAGCTGGTTGACAGTTGCCTTTTGTATCTATGCTTCTTTTTCTATGTCTGCTTCTGTCTCCTTGAACCCCAGTGGGCCTCAGCAGATGGCCGCTCACACTGAGCCTGGTTCTGCTGGAGGTTTCTTCCTGTTCAAAGGGAGTTTTTCCTCTCCACTGTCGCTACAAGCATGCTTAGTGTGAGGGATTGCTGAAGAGTCAATGAGTCGATGCAATCAGCTGGTTTTCCTTAGATAGAAAACTTTGAATTAATCTGACTGGATGATCTGGTTGAATTGTCTCTATAAAGATGACATGATGTGAATTGGCGCTATAGAAATAAACTGAATAGAATTGAAGATATTATTTGACCTTTGACTTGTTTCTTTATAATATATGTGCTTGAGCTAAGTTTAGCATCTAAGCTAACACTGGTCAGGGCTTAGCGCCGATGAGCCAGGTGTTTTGGCGGCGGCGGAACCGCCATGATATCAACTTCAGGATCATTGAAACATCAGAAGAGGCGTACCCCAAAGGAGTCCAGCTCCGTGCCAGGCGGGCCGACGACCTCAGGAGGACGGCACTCTTGGCTCCAGTCGACAGTCCTTCAGACCCGGCTGCTGAGGACGACGAGGAGTTTAGCAGGTTTTTTAAGATCTCCAGGTTTAGGTTCTCCCGCTTGCTGCTGCTACAGCTGGATGCACATGTGTCTGACTTTGCGTTGTTGTTGGAGGCTTTGAAAGGCGTCCCCGCTGTGGTTCCTCCACCGCCAGAACCAGGACTCTTCTTGGACCGGATGGAGGGGTCAGCGGTGGGCTTGGCCAGGACCGGCGGTTTGACCGGTTCCTGCTTTGCGTTGATGACCTCCTGGCTCTTCACATACTTGGCTTTGTCAGCTTCTAGTCTCTCAACGGCGCTCAGGCGGTTTGGGTTTGGTTCCGCCTGACAACACAGTAAATATGAATCACTATTATTATCATTCACATCATGTTCCGCTTATTTTATCAGAACTTTAAAAACCTCACATCTCTTTGTGTCTTTCATCCATGTCGGAAACATGGTTCAAGTCTAGAAACTCGGTTTCTAGTGAACTATCGACACCATTTACTGATCGTTTCATGAGAGGCTGCATCGGACGGACCGTCACCATGGAGGTGACTTTACTGATGGTTTTATGGATCTATTTCCCTCATGTCTGTAGATAAACATCAGACAAATATTCATGCATAATGCATAAATAAACACAGCTGCTTCAAAGTCGCTGCGCAAAAACAAGGTTTATGAGCACAGAAGTTTAACCAGTAGTTTAACCAGTGATGTCTGGGTATGTTATAAGATTACCGGCATTATATCCCATCTCCTATCCCTGGTGGAGTTAGGAAGCTAGGAAGTTAGGAAAAAATAAGGTTGAAATGTATTTGACGTCCTCAGACAGAGAGATAGAGCTCTGACTGCGGTAACCTCAGTACATTCATTTATACAGCAATTCCCAACACACAGTCTGCCTTGGAACCAACCCACCGCCTGCATAAAGAACTTTCTCACACATGAATATTTGGTTATTTCCAAGAAAAAAACACCTAAATTCTTCAAGGACATAAATTTTATCCAGATTAACTCAGAACAGGTCTCCTGTTCACGGCATGAAGGAGGCTGATTGAACTCATTCTTACCTCTCATGACCTCCACCCTTGTCTACAGTCGGGAGGAAATTGCTTTCTGTCATCCTCAATCTTAATTTAACTCCAGCTTACAGACTAGTACAAGACTTCTAAGCAATCACCCCTATTTAGGCAGAGGAAAGGCAAACTCAAAAAAAAAGCTTCCACCTCATGAAAGGTTGTTGTGTTTACCATCTGATTTTAATTTAGTCGCTCACAGCTATAAAGAGCTTCTAACTGAGCAGACAGGAAGAGAGAAGAAGAACCAAAGCATGCTTTCCTTTTCCACGTTTCCCGGTTTCTTCCTTGCAAAAAAAGAGTGTATAGGAATGTGAAACTAGAACCTAAGGTGCAGCGTACGTAGACTCGTAACATGGCCGCTAAGCGCTCATATCAAGGCCAGAACACACCAAATCAGATTTTATGTCTGATCCAACAGAAAATCGTGTCTTAGGCTACATTCACGCTGCAGGCCTTAATGCTCAATTGCGATTTTTTTTCTGAAATCTGATTTTATAGCAGTACTGTTCACATTTTCAAATATACGCGACTTGTATGTGATCTCCTGTGAACTGCATTCATACAGCTTAAGGACGCAATGACCTCACAGGCCAGCGAGCTCTGTGTTTACGGAAATAAACAAGGATGGTAGTGATGGAGCTCATCTAGCGATCTATCCCAACCATACCAAACTCTATCTTTTCAAGATGGTTAAACCTAATCGCGTTCAGGTCGGATGAATGCGTCTTGGCCGTTCAGACACAGGTCGCATTTGAAACGATCACATTCGTATCGGATTCGGGACCAAAGATGTCGCCACGGTTCTCTCAACATCGGACATTTTTTTAAATTCTGCATTAAATCAGTAAATGTTCCACATAGTGAAGCTTAAAGTGTAATTTTATCGCCTCAAATTATCTTAGAACGTACTTTTATTGAACAGCAGCAACAGAAAAGAGAACTTAATCCTCTGAGCTCTGTGAGCGCTAACCTGGAAGCTGCTGCTGCCGCAGTGCATGCTGGGACAGCTGTCAGTCTGGAGGACGGACAAGTCTGCTCTGATGCATGCTGGGTAAAGAGGGAGGGGCCAGAACAACATCAGGGGTCTTTGTCCGTTCTCAGTCAGCTGTTCTAGTGAATTGGAACAGCACTAGGGCTGAGGCGGATGACGTTTCACGAGGACACGAGGACGCACAAGTACACATAGTGAGAAACTGCCATAGCTCTACTGAGGAAAACAAGCTAGCTGCTAAACAAAGGTTTAAAAAATATGCTTGCATCTTAAACCTTCACGACAGAAACATTACCAACAAAAACAAACTTCAAACTAGATCTTTACCACCAGGCCTGGAGCAGAGATGGAACCAGAACAACGGACAGTTAGAAGCTAAGAACTCAGTCTCAGGTTTAGTCCCGCCTACCCAGCTGCTGGCTTCCACTGAACGCCACATCTCTGTCCACCTGGTAGGTAAACTTTTAGTGTTGATGTTTTATTCCTTTTAATGTTTGCCATGAGGAGACTGGCGGTAATGAGCGAAGAGCTCAGAAGCTAAACCCATTGGACGAGTCGAGAGTAGGGGGTTTAGACCCCGGCTCGGTGGGGGGGTGGGGGGTGGGGGGGGGGCGGGGGGGCACCCAAACCGGGATAATGATCAGACACCTACAAATCTCATTTCCATTGCTGAACTGAAGTGACTTTCAGCTCTGAAGAAGTTTATTAAAACAGATGTTGGAAAATAAAAGCGTGTGAACCTTAAAAAGCCAAATGTGTCTGACGTTCCTGGTAATGAGGTAGACCTCCAGGCTGATGGGGGCGCTCTCATCATCAGTCCAGAGGGACGCTCACCTGCCTTCTGAAGTACTCTGGGCCCTTGTTGAGGATGCGGAGAGGTACGGTGGAGCTGAAGGTTGCGGTGGGGCCGGCAGACTTGCTACCTGGCAGGGGTGGAGCCAGTGTCTCTGTCGGCATGGCAACGAGGCGACTGGGGTGGCCGGCCGTGGTGGCAGAAGGTGTGGGCTGGTTGACAGAGGGTGGGGCCACTAAGGAACCCCCAAAACATGAAGACACAAGGTGGAGACAAAAACTAAATCTAAAAGGAGCAGAGAGTCCTCAGCCTTCACATGGAAGAGGACGGACAGAGACGAAGAAGAGGACGGACAGAGACGAAGAAGAAGACGGACAGAGACAAAGAAGAAGACGGACAGAGGACAGAGATGAAGAAGAGGACAGACAGAGGACAGAGACGAAGAAGAAGACGGACAGAGACGAAGAAGAGGACGGACAGAGACGAAGAAGACGGACAGAGACAAAGAAGAGGACGGACAGAGACGAAGAAGAGGACGGACAGAGGACAGAGACGAAGAAGAGGACAGACAGAGGACAGAGACGAAGAAGAGGACGGACAGAGACGAAGAAGAGGACGGACAGAGACGAAGAAGAAGACGGACAGAGACGAAGAAGAAGACGGACAGAGACGAAGAAGAGGACGGACAGAGACGAAGAAGAGGACGGACAGAGACGAAGAAGAGGACAGACAGAGGACAGAGACGAAGAAGAGGACGGACAGAGATGAAGAAGAAGACGGACAGAGACGAAGAAGAGGACGGACAGAGACGAAGAAGAGGACAGACAGAGGACAGAGACGAAGAAGAAGACGGACAGAGACGAAGAAGAGGACGGACAGAAACGAAGAAGAGGACAGACAGAGGACAGAGACGAAGAAGAGGACGGACAGAGACGAAGAAGAAGACGGACAGAGACGAAGAAGAGGACGGACAGAGACGAAAAAGAGGACGGACAGAGACGAAGAAGAAGACGCACAGAAACGTAGAAGAAGACGGACAGACACAGACGAAGAGGATGGACAGAGACGAAGAAGAGAATGGGGGACTACTGTGGTATCAAACTGTGGGCCTGACTGGGGGGGGACGCCTCTACCTCTCTACTGACTCTGGTGGTTAAACATCCTCAAGGATGTAAAACTGACAGAATAACAGAAAGATAGAAACGTGAGACTAGACAGGGTGTGGATGACGGTTTCCATTCAGCCAGGGGACAGCAGAGGCTGAAGGAAGTCAACGCCCTACTGCGTCTCCATGGAGATCAGCTCCCCTCAGCCTGAAAGGAGAAAAGAAACAGCCGACAAACTTAGTCTGGTTTTGACATCAATGACCCAACAGCAGCAACAGTAAGGATACAAACAATGCCTTGGAAAAGTATTCAGCCCCCTTAAACTTTTCAACCTTTTCTCACATTTCAGGCTGAAAGACACCAACTCTGAAACTGTGGTCTGCAGCCCTGGAGCCCCCCAGGGCACAGTGCTGGCCCCTGTCCTCTTCATCCAATACACCTCGGACTTCTGGTACAACCCTGAGAAGTACTCAGATGACACAGCCATTGTAGACTTTCCCACCTGGTGCCGGACCAACCACCTGGAGCTCAACATCAGCACAACGAAGGATGCCCCCCCGTCATGCAGCTCTCCAACATTGTAGGTTGCCGCAGACAGGAGGCCTCTGATTGGTCAATTTTCCATCCGCTCTACTCTATGCGTATTTCCTGTTTGGTTCCTTACCGGCTTGTATTGTTTGTCTGACCGCCATTGTGGAAAACGACTGGTGAAGATGGAGCAGCTAGCAGAGCGAGGTGCGTGAGAACGCTGGGACCCTTTTCCCACCTGGATCCCCGCTCTTTTTGGCCCTCATGTCCCTCCGTTGTCGCACAAACTTGCCCCCACTTCCTCACCCGTATGTAGACTCACAGCTAGTTCCTGATTGGCCCTCTGGCGTTGTGGCGTGGAATAACATAGCGCAGACCACGCTTCAATATTGGGCAGAAATACCTGCAACACACTGCTGGGGGAGGATAACCAGGCCTTTAACTGGTACTACTGGAGGGAGCTAAAGTGGAGGCTGTGGCTTCATACCATTACCTTGGGGAGTGGCTGGATAATAAACTGGACTGGTCAACACACACCAACCACAGACACAGAGCAGGATGGACTTCCTGAGGAGACTGAGATCCTTCGACATCTGCAACAAGCTGCTGTGGATGTTCTACCAGTCTGTGGTTGCCAGTGTCCCCTTCTACCCCGTGGTGCTGGGGGAGCAGCACCTCCATGAAGGACACCTCCAGACTGGACCAACTGGTGAGGCCAGCCGGCTCTGTGATTGGCAAGAAGCTGGACCCTCTGGGGACGGTGGCAGAGACAAGGACACTTAGCAAACCGCTGGACATTATGGACAATGCCAGCCACCCTGTCTTCACCTATCAGAGGAGCCTGATCAGAGGGAGATTGCTGCTCCCCAAATGCAGGAGCAACAGACTGCTGAACTCCTTTGCTCCTCAAGCCATCAAGCTGTACAGCTCATCACTTTAGGAAGTCTTCCTAAGTCTTCCCTTAGCTCTCTACTGTGCGGATATTTTTATTTTAAAGGAAACATATTCCAGGATATTACAACTTTTTATGCTCTATTGTACTATAAACACTCTTTTTATATTGTCTGTTGTATTTTTATCTTTAATGGCATCTTGCTTTGACTCTTTATACTCTACTGTATATAACCTACTGGAACCAGAATTTCCCTGAAGGAGTAACACCAAGGGATTAATAAGGTTGAGTCTCAGTCTAAATCTAAACCCAAACAAAATTGTCAATCCCACCAATTTTCTGTCCCCCACAACGTTCACAGCCAATCCCAGCTTAAAACCACTCCAACTGCAGAGACCCCAACCTGCAATAAAGGCTTTTATTTGCAAGAACATTTACCAGCCGTTCCTCTTCAGCTTATTGGCTCCTTCAAACCATCATCTTCATTCCTGGGTGCTGGATGGAGCTTATTATGGTTTCTCTGCGCTGTTTGCAGATTGTCAGAGGGAGCCGCTGCTGTCAAGACAAAAGAAACAGAAATGAGTAATGCACAGACGGCAGCAATGGGTCAAGTCATTAGGACTTCATTCACCGATCAGTTAGGGACTTTAGAGGTGATTCTGTACCAAAGGCTACTTGGAGAAGACCTCAAACATTTTCATACACAGCTGTCATTGCATTTCTCACTTTAAAGCTTGTATGTGGGATTAGATTAGAGACAAAAATACAACAACTCTTTATGTAGATTGTGAACGTTCCAAAAAAAGTTTCAAATCAATCCACTGGACTTTGTTTCCAAGTCTGAAGACGTTTCTCTTCCATCCAGGAAGCTTTTTCAATTCCAAATGTCAGAAATAGCGTTTAGTTCCAGGTTTTATCCAGCAGCCCAACAAAGCCTGGTTTTAGTTTAGAAAACATGCAGATAGAAACGGATGAACGGTTCCCCCCCTTTGGAATGGGGGGCGTTTGGCTTCTTTTGTTAGACTGCAATGCCCCATACCTGTCTACATTTTACAGTACATTTTTTTGCTCCCTTTGTATGAAGCACAGATCTTTTCTGACTCTTGAAGAAGGCGGTCGCATTTCCTGCTGCTCTGCAGCTCCCTGATCTGTCCCTGCTTTGCTGTGTCTTGCCTTTCGGAGCTCTTTCTTCACCCGAATTCAAACAATCAATCTGGGCAGCTGGTCTCTAGATGCAATTTATTAAATTCTCAACTGGAAGGCAGGGTAATGGGGACCCTTCCTGTCCTGCTGGGAATTACTTCATGGGAAACACCATGGACTCCTGGAAGGCTTGGAGGATGGTGTGTTTCACTACGCTGTCAGTGGAGGATGTAGAAGATGTGTCGATTTTTGGTTTTATGATTCTCTGATTTCTCCTGTTGGGATTTGAAGGATACCTGATGTATCTACAATGAAAGAGGATGTCAGCGGCTATTTGGGCGTTGATCAGGCTGCCGGCAGCAGCTGAAACGCTCACAAAGGCTGTGAAGGAGCAGGATCAGGAGCTGAGCCGTATGCTGGGTGCGACTGAACGCAGGCTGGCTGCAGTGGTTGAACGCTGACTGGACCAGACCAGGCATTCGAACCCGGAGCCAGCTGGGGACGGAGCGTCCGAACTCGACCCGGTGACGGTAGGCTTCCCCCCCGCCTGCCTTACCGTGAAGTAATGCAAAAATATACAAAGGCTTGAAATGGAATAAAAATGAGTGTGCCCCATCAGGCAAAAATTGTAGAACAATTTGACATAGATTTGGAGTTTTGTCTTTAAAAATATCTTAAAAATTGAAAGTAGCTTAAAATCTCATAAAAGCAAGTGTGCCTTAAATTTGTTACCCATTGGCATGATTTTATTTTAGTTTAGTCTTAGATGATCATAAGTTAAGGAATTTATTGAGTTTTGTTTCTCAAGAGGTGCTTGGTTCAAAGATTTGTTGACGGTCCCTAACTGCACCACTGTGTGTGGGAGGAGGGGGCAGCTGAGGGACGCTGGCCGACATCGGGGTCCCTCAGTCGGATCAACCGTTTGCTAGACGCCGCGGAGCTTAAATATCCAATATCCAACTTCAAACCAACTTCACCGTGGAGCTGACGGCTTCTGCTGCGCTGAAGTCGACCAAAATCCCGCATGATTTGGAAATCCCCCCCCCCCGGACATTTTTTTAGGTATAGAAAGTAGGACATGTCCGGGAAAAAGAGGATGTCTGGTCACCCTACTGTGGGCAGCGTTCACGGACATATTGAACACACTCACCATCCACACACAACTAATGTCTCAAATGACAGATTGACTTCATGTGACTCCGCCTCCGACGCTCTGCTGAAATGTCTCTAGTGCTACATGTGCTTTTCTTGTGCCAAGGTTTTTTTTATATCTCAAACTGATTCCTGTGAAGGATAAAGTTTGAAATATGCCTTTTTTTCCCGCTCTCTTCCCCAATGTGGCTCCTATCTTTCCACAGCGCTATAGGGCCATAAGACCACGCCAAAGGCAGCGTTCTGCAGCATGCATGGCCTCAGTAAACCGTTCCCCCCCACCCAAACTATGTGATGTATTGTGGTGAACAGTTTGTACTGAAACGGAAATCTCCATTGATTGATTGGGTTATGTATTGAATTATTTTAGGCCTACCTTGGTTCGCCCTAATTTAGGTCAAACTTGCATTGGTGTTTAAGTCTATTTTATTATTAAAATCTAATGATGCTAAAATTAATTGTAATAAATCAATATCCAAATTGATAAAATCCTTGAGATTTTATGTCAGAAAAAAAATAAACTCAGAAATCTGTTAAATGTATGAATTAAGCTATGAATTTAAATCGACTTTGCAGCAAAAAAAAGGTTCAAATTCTTAGTATTGCATATAAATAGCGTTGAATTGGCAGCAAAAATGCGATTCCCACCCCAATGGAGACTATCCTGATGTGAAACAGGGGCTCAGGGACCCCAGGGGACCCCAGGGGGGTCCGGAGAGCTGCTGGACGTCTACTGGGTTTGTTGAGCAATGCTTGAATCTTTCCAACTGTTTGATGGTTGTTTACAGCAACATTTCTTTATCTGTCAGCGTTGGCAAAACAAAGTCTTTAATAACCTTTAATCTGAGTGGGGAGGCCATCTGGTAGCCCCTCCCCCTGTCCTCCCAGATGCACTCACTTAACTAGAGACCTGTAGAAAGTAAGTCTTTTTGTTTAAAGGAAACATTTTTGATCAATAATCAAATTCCTTCATCAGAATAAAAAGCCCAACATAAAATCACTCTGCAGAGCCTCACATGCCTTTTCCAACAACAACAGCAACAGGAGGAGGAAAGGTGGAGCAGGGATGACCTTTCCCAGAGCGGATGACCAAAGAAGCTATTCGTAGAGAACATCAGCGATCTATTGAGAAGGTCGCAGAAAGCCAAGAACCACATGGAAAGCTCAAAGTTCTCATTAATCACTGGGGCCATGATGGTCGGCCATTTTCCAGGACAGGCAGGGGTTGGAGTCATGAGGACAAAGCCTGGTTTCAGATATGCCCCCCCCTTCCGCAGACACTCTGGTGCACCTCCCAAAAATTGTAGGAGACCTCAGACGGTGCAGCAGACAGGAGGCCTCTGATTGGTCAGTTCTTCTCCGCTCTACACTATGCATATTTCCTGTTTGGTGCCTAATGGCAGAAACTCTGGCTGTAGCTCCGTCGAAATCGCCTGGCTCACCTCGGACTCTATCCCAGACACCGTGCAGGACACTAGTTTGTAGCTCTCTGTGACGGTCTGTTGGTTTGCACCCGAAGCCAAAACATGCAGCGCCACGGCCAGTCTTTGGGGAACACTCACGGGTTGGATGAGGCGTTGTAGACGGCAAACAAGCTCGTCACACCGACACCCACAATCCTAGCTAGTTCCTGACTGTCCCTCTGGCGTTGTGGCTTTGAATAAAATCGCACAGACCAGGCTTCAAAACTGGGCATAAGTCAGAAATACCTGCGTCATACCTGCGACACACTAACTGCCACACAGGATAACCAGTCCTTTACTCAGACATGATCAATCAATGGTCTCTTTAGGCCTGGTTTGGTGGAGAATTAGAAAATGCACGGTTCTGCAGGAATCAGGTCCCTTTAAGAGAGGCCAGCCCTGACCTGCATCCTCCAGAAGA
Organism: Cyprinodon diabolis; assembly: GCA_030533445.1. Classification (NCBI taxonomy): domain Eukaryota; kingdom Metazoa; phylum Chordata; class Actinopteri; order Cyprinodontiformes; family Cyprinodontidae; genus Cyprinodon; species Cyprinodon diabolis. The sequence continues at coordinate 851,675 of CM060067.1, read as the reverse complement.
CTCGGACATTCATAAAAAAAGAAAAAGAGATGAATGAAAATGTAGTTTTTCCATCTGAAACGTGTTTTTCTTAGAATTTCACCTGCAACCATTTACCAGCTGGACTCAACGGTTCTGTGTTTGTTGCAGAACCAGGGGTTTGTTGCACGGTCATAGGAGCAAATTCAGCCTGAAATTACATCTGTGAATTAAAGCAAGTGAAGCTCCCAAACTATAAACTAGAAATATAATTGTTTGTGTTTGTATGACAGAAAGGCATTGAGGAATATTCTTCAGGTGGAACCACTATTTTAAATGAAAGAAAATATGAAAAATATTTAGCCTCGCCAAATTTTGTTCCAAAATAAACACCATGAAACTCTGGACTGAGACTTTATAGACATCTACATCTTGACTAGAACTCAAGCGAATTCGGACTGAATCAGTTGAAGCATGTTTGTTCCACAAAGGTTTCAGTGGACATTGGATTTTGGCACAGTGGTGCGAAAAGTTAGCCTGGATGCCATTCCGAACTTAGTCCCGCCCACAACGTTTGAGGTCGGGAAGTTCGGTCTGGCATTGCTCAATAGTAGCGCGAGTATGCTTGCCCAATATCTGGCGGGCCAATCAAATTGTCAGGGCGGGCTTTATACGATGATGGACAGATGATCAACAGTAACGTAATCAACCACGTCACCAAAGCGCGCTTGGGTGACAACAACAATGGCTGCCGCTGGAGAGTTGAGGTGAGTAGATTCTGCTATTAGGTCTGTTCTAGAAGATATCGACAGCAAATTAATTTTAAAAGAGGAACAGAGAAACGCGATAAAGGCATTTGTTGAAAAGAAAGATGTTTTTGGCGTCCTTCCTACGGGATTCGGCAAAAAAAACGTGTTTTAACGTTCTGACAGGACCGACAAATGCGATGTGATTTATAGTTTTACTCCTAAACGGAGAACTTGATCGTATTTGCATTCGCCTTTACTGTTTTTCTTAAAAATGAGGTTCGTGTGTTGAATGACTCCTTGTATCCTCAGGTTCTTTTTGCAACACCGGCAAAAATCGTTCACGCTCATCTTCTCATTCTAGGCGTGCAACTGCACGCTTTGATTTTTGTTGACAACAACTATGCGTCGCTTAACATACGTCACGCACTCCGTTGCTCTTATTGGTTGTAGGTCTATCCAATTGAGTGCAGAGGCATTTTTTTTCCTGGTTCGTTCGAAACACGCCCCATAATCACAGCTCTATGGAGCAGCATCAGACTCGTTCTGACTAGAATTGAGTAGGACTACGTCAGGCTAGCCAAAGGTGGCCAAATTATGCAAATATGCATTTTTTCCACAAAATCACCAAACCTAATAGAAAATAAAAAATAACAGAGCAGCTTATGTAACGCATGCCGGTTCCATCACCTGAAATGATCGCACAATGACCTCTGACCCCTCCTGGAAAGGTCTGAACCTCTAGTTTCTAATGATGGCTGCCATTAGGGGGCGGGCCAAAAAATAAATACCTGCTGTTGTATTACACATCAGGTGGAATATTAAATCTCATTACGCAGTTATAAAAATTTAACAAATTAAAGCCCTATTTGAAAGGCGTGTGGATGAAACACCATGTGACTGTGTTTTGGCCATTTCTATAAACAGATAAACACGAGCAGGTGTCAGCTGGGCCCTGTAGCGGGCCCTGTAGCGGGCCCTGTAGCTGGCCCTGTAGCTGGCCCTGTAGCGGGCCCTGTAGCGGGCCCTGTAGCCGCTGTGTGAACCTAATATTTCTGGCAGAATAAACGTTTCCACTCAGTTGTTACAGGAAACTGTATGTTGGTCTGTTGGCCGATATGCAAATCCCTTCCTGTGATTTTTTATTTCATCCACACAATCATTTGATACTTTTTAAAAATGCAGGTTGTGCTGTGATCCATTAGCTAATGCTGCTAATGTACACTCACCGGCCACTTTATTAGGTACCCCATGCTAGTAACGGGTTGGACCCCCTTTTGCCTTCAGAACTGCCTCAATTCTTCGTAGCATAGATTCAACAAGGTGCTGGAAGCATTCCTCAGGGAGTTTGGTCCATATTGACATGATGGCATCACACAGTTGCCGCAGATTTGTCGGCTGCACATCCATGATGCGAATCTCCCGTTCCACCACATCCCAAAGATGCTCTATTGGATTGAGATCTGGTGACTGTGGAGGCCATTTGAGTACAGTGAACTCATTGTCATGTTCAAGAAACCAGTCTGAGATGATTCCAGCTTTATGACATGGCGCATTATGCTGCTGAAAGTAGCCATCAGAAGTTGGGTACATTGTGGTCATAAAGGGATGGACATGGTCAGCAACAATACTCAGGTAGGCTGTGGCGTTGCAACGATGCTCAATTGGTACCAAGGGCCCCAAAGAGTGCCAAGAAAATATTCCCCACACCATGACACCACCACCACCAGCCTGAACCGTTGATACAAGGCAGGATGGATCCATGCTTTCATGTTGTAGACGCCAAATTCTGACCCTACCATCCGAATGTCGCAGCAGAAATCCAGACTCATCAGACCAGGCAACGTTTTTCCAATCTTCTATTGTCCAATTTCCATGAGCTTGTGCAAATTGTAGCCTCAGTTTCCTGTTCTTAGCTGAAAGGAGTGGCACCCGGTGTGGTCTTCTGCTGCTGTAGCCCATCTGCCTCAAAGTTCCACGTACTGTGCGTTCAGAGATGCTCTGAACGCACAGTACAGGTGTACCTAATAAAGTGGCCGGTGAGTGTATATGGCTAGTTTAAAGAACGGTTATTACAGTCGGCTCCCGAGGACAGCTGGAAATAATTTTATTCTTTGGACATTTTTTTTACTAATTTGAAGCCTCCATTCAGTCAGAGATAAAGTCATAAGTTATTAAACATAATCATAAGACCCTGATTAAAACTGAACTAATAATAATATTTATAGGGTTATAGATATGGGTTGATAGAATCCAAACTTGGGTCTGGTCACTAACGAGATGGCGATCGGACCCTTTGGACCCTGATTAAAAATATCAGAACCTGATTCCCTTCATGTTCATCTATAACCTTAATCTGAGGAAGACCAAACGGCTTCTTCTGCAAAGAAATCCAAACATCGCATAAAAAGGTGAGCTTCAAAGACTGCAGAACCTGTCTGGTTCCCGCCGGGTTAAATAAGGAAAGTTCTGCTGGCAGTTTGGACCTGAAAAATAAAGTTCTCAGCCATGGAGCCCAGTGTAATAAAGATAATATCTTTCTGCCTTCTCTGCTGATGTTCTGTGGCCTCGTCATTAGTGGGCCGCTGTGGGGAGCTGAACCACAGAAGAGACGATAAGGAGAAAAATGTTCGGTTGAGTCTTCAGAGGAAAACTGTTTCTGTTAAACCAGGCTGCTTACAGCAACGAAAGCTTTGAGTAACGACAGCAGATTTTCCATCTCTGAACACAACAATCAGCTCCACACCTGGGTGGGAGTAAACACAGCCCACGATGAAAGGCTATTCTATTCAGTTTATTTCTATAGCTCCAATCCACATCATGTCATCTCAGGTCACTTTCCAGTTCAACCAGATCATCCAGTCAGATTGATTCAAAGTTTTCTATCTAAGGAAAACCAGCTGATTGCATCGACTCATTGACTCTTCAGCAATCCCTCACACTAAGCATGCTTGTAGCGACAGTGGAGAGGAAAAACTCCCTTTGAACAGGAAGAAACCTCCATTAGAACCAGGCTCAGTGTGAGCGGCCATCTGCTGAGGCCCACTGGGGTTCAAGGAGACAGAAGCAGACATAGAAAAAGAAGCATAGATACAAAAGGCAACTGTCAACCAGCTCCACAGGCGGCCCCGTCCAGGAAACACACAGCCAGGCAGACGAGCTCCGAGCCAGCTCCCATGTCAGAGGATGAAGAGAGCACATCCAGTTAGTCACAGTCAGAGAAACAGGACTACACTGGAAAACAGGCCAAGCTCCAACATCTAGAAACAAAGGTGTTGATGGCAGCAGCACAGCTGATATTTCTCTCCAGGATGGAGTCACAGCCAAACAGGAACAGACCAGCTGATCCAAAATGCTGCAGCCAGAGTTCTGATGAAAATGAAAAAGAGAGATCATATCTCTCCTATCCTGGCTTCTCTTCATTGGCTTCCTGTTAAATCCAGAATAGAATTTAAAATCCTCCTTCTCACATATAAAGCCTTAAATGGCCAAGCTCCATCTGATATCAGAGATCTGATTGTTCCTTATGTTCCTAACAGAGCACTTCGCTCTCAATCTGCAGGTTTACTAGTGGTTCCTAGAACTTCTAAAAGTAGAATGGGAGGCAGATCTTTTAGTTATCAGGCTCCTCTCCTGTGGAACCAACTACCAGTTTTAGTCCGTGAGGCAGACACCCTGTCTACTTTTAAGGCTAGGCTTAAAACTTTCCTTTTTGATAAAGCTTCTAGTTAGAGTGGCTCAGGTTATCCTGATCTATCTCTATAGTTCTGCTGCTATAGGCTTAGACTGCTGGAGGACATAGGGACCCCTTTTTCATCATTCTGCTTCATTCTATCTCTATTCTCCCACTCTGCAGAATCTGTCTCATGCTTCTATGCTTCTTTTTCTATGTCTGCTTCTGTCTCCTTGAACCCCAGTGGGCCTCAGCAGATGGCCGCTCACACTGAGCCTGGTTCTGCTGGAGGTTTCTTGTTCTGGTTGATCTGGATCTACAAAGTGACCCGAGATGACGTTTGCTTAAGATTGGATAAAAACAATAAATTTAAAATGTACCAAACACTCTCTCACATGCAATCAGGTAGATTTTAACCTGCAGGATTTTAATTTGACGAGAACCAACCAGCCATTTTGTTTTCTGTAAAAGTTTCTGCTGCAGCAACAAATGGGTGAAATCTCCCTCTGCACATAGAAAACATCCCCCCCCCCCAGCGGACCAACTCTTCCGCCTGCACGACTTTATCTGGTATCAAAATGCAACTGGAGGGGGCAATAGGTGGGGGAGGGGCCATGATGGGGAAATGGACTGACCACGATAAAGAAATAAAGACACTAAATAAAGAAAAAAAACTAAATAAGGACAGTAAATCCATAATTAGGTGGTTGGCTGCAGGTGCGGAGGCTGCAGATCCAAATCTTAGGATCAGTTTTAACAGAGAAAGAGGATCTAAAGCAGGTTCTCAGCAGAGCTTCTGGAAAAGTTTATTGATCTTCACCTGGACTGAAATCAGCTGTTCTTCATCTGACCAAAGGTTTCTGACCTTTAAAAGCCTTAAGGTCAAAGGTCAGCTTTTCACCTTGTCCAAAGCTGCTGCTGGCAGGAGGTCCGGTTGCTTAGCAACAGACGGCATAGAAGGGAAAGACTTTAAAGGTGTTCCTCTGATGGAGGAGCTCCTGATCTAATCCCACCAGAACAAACATGGACGCCAGGTCCAGACCGCGGGCGCCCGTCATTGACCCGCGTTCCCCTGAGCCTCCTTCTGGGAGGAGGTCTAACGTCCCGTTGGACTGGTTATACTGGGAAGATTGTTCAGCCAAACCAAAACGCTGCTTCTCTGCTCCGAGCGTCAGAACCATGAAACATCCGATGATCTAATGTCCGTTCTAGAGAACCACTGGTTTTACTGGTGAGCTCTGGGTTCGCTTTACTGGCTGATGGAGGTAGAACCAGTCCTTCAGTCTGTTCACCGTCTGCTTCGAGCTGCTAAACAGACCGAACGTCTCTAAGAAGCTGAAGGACCATCAGGTTCCACCAGAAGCAGCCCAGCAGCCGCTCTGCCTGACAGTTTGTCCCACAGCACCTTGACCTTTGATCAACTGGTGAAGTAGTGAACTGGTGAATTGGTGAACTGGTGAAGTAGTGAACTGGTGAAGTGAGGTCAGTCCAGTCTCCCATAATAACCTCCATCCTCTGGTTCTGATGGACCTTAGGTCAGAACTCACTGCTCCCTCTCTGGGTCTCCAGGGTCCAAACCTGCATCTGAGGCCCAGCTGGGCAGACCTGCTCTAATTCTGTATTTCTATAGAACTGTTCTGCGTATTTTTTTATGTCCTTTATCAAAGCTCTGTGATCCAGAACCAGCCTCTGATTGGTTGAAATGAAAAGCGGGTCCAGTTCCTGGTTCTGGTTCTGCAGGAACCGCTCTGGGATCTGGTTCAGGTGGAGGACTCATGGATGTTCTGTCCCGTTTGGACCAAGTTCAGCCCCCCCGCCCAGAACAGCAGACGGGTGTGTCAGCACGCGCACCAGCCGCTGCTCAATGCGCGTGCGCGCGCTGTTGATGCGTTGCAATGCTCGACCCCCACCGAGAGAGCCGCCCGGTCCGGCTCGGCCCGGTCCGGCCCAGCATGCATCGTGCCTGGTTCTACTCTGCAGACCCAGAGCTGGTTCCACAGCAGCGGACCCGAACCGCCGCTGGATGCTGCCGAACCCAATTACCGCCTGCCGAACTAAAGACCCGAACCGAGCCGACCCGCTGGAGCCGCAGCTAGAGGCGCGGATCGGACCAGAACCGGGCCGGTTCCGTGGCCTACCTGGACTCCAGATCCAAACAAAGGATGCTGCAGCAGCGCTCCGTGCGTCGCTCCGGCCTGCTGACAGCTTCCGCTCTGCTCTTCACCTTCTGTGCCTCCGAACCTCCGGGAAGGACCGGCTCTGCTGGCTGCGGGTTCGGACGGAGAGCAGGGAGGCTGTTTGTGACGCAGGCAGAAAGGCTGGATGTGATTGGCTGGAATCAGGTCGCTGTTTGTTTGTTTATCAGCTCAGTTTTAGCAAAACTGAGATTAACGGGAAGAAATGTTGGATTATAAACTGGACCTTTTGGAACCACTGAGGCTTTTATTTTGGAGGTACAGATGACGCTGTTTCCGCTCAGGGTTGTGGTTAGAGAGACCCCCCCCCTCCGGTGCCTTTTCTAATCCATCACAACCGTCCTGATCCGCTGGAGCAGCTCCCTGCATGGGGCTGGGTTTCCATGGCAACAGCTGGCCGTCCACGCCTGCCCCCCCCATGATGGTGAATGGACCGGTCCTCTTAAAGGGCCAGCGCCACTGCTCCAGCTGAGAGCTGTTTACATGACGCCAAATGAACGCGGGGTGGGGGGGGGGTGTTCATCTATTTGGTCTCCTGGAAATAGATCAGATACTTTTCAATTCAGCTGAGTTTATTTCTATAGCAACAATCCACAACACACACCATCTAAAGGCCCTTTATAGATCCATGTCATCCAGATCATCCAGTGCTGATTATAGGTGCAGGTATTTTATCAGGAAAACCAGCTTGCATTCAGTCACTGGATGAACAGGTGGAGACAGGAGATATTGACCTTAGAGCAATCCCTCACACTGAGCATGGAGCGACAGTGGAGAGGAAAAACTCCCTTTGAAATATTAGAAAGAAAACTACAGAATGGGACAACAGAGATAGAATGAAGCAGAATGATGAAAAAGGGGTCCCTATGTCCTCCAGCAGTCTAAGCCTATAGCAGCAGAAATATAGAGATAGATCAGGATAACCTGAGCCACTGAACGTAGACAAAATAGAAGTTATAGTCTTTGAAAATGAAGCTGATTAGTTGTAGTTACAGGCTGGTTATCCTCCAATATTGAAGCGTGGTCTGCACTATGTTATTCCACGCCACAACCCCAGGGGGCCAATCAGGGACTAGCTGTGAGCCTAGATACGGCCGAGGCGGGGAGGAATTGGGGGCAAGTTTGTGCGACAACGGAGGGACATGAGGGCCAAAAAGAGCGGGTAAGGTACCAAACAGGAAATACGCATAGCGTAGAGCGGATGTAGAATTGACCAATCCTGTCTGCGGTCACCTACCATTTTGGCGAGGTACAGCAGAGTGTTGCGGGGGGGGCATGTCTGCAGTAACTGCGACACACATGCAGACGACCTGGTTTCTGAGCATAAACCAGAGTTTAGAGTGGCTCAGGTTATCCTGATCTATCTCTATAGTTCTGCTGCTATAGGCTTAGACTGCTGGAGGACATAGGGACCCCTTTTTCATCATTCTGCTTCATTCTATCTCTATTCTCCCACTCTGCAGAATCTGTTCCTCTCCATTGTCGCTACAACCATGCTTAGTCTGAGGGATTGCTGAAGAGTCAATATCTACAGTATCTACTGTATATACAGAGGCTTTAGACCACAGTAAGGTCTTACAGGATCCCGTCTGTTTCTAATCCTCCCTTCCTTCTTCTAAAAGGTTAAAGTTTGTATTATTCTGGCTGCAGCCGAAGGGGAAACGCTGTTAGGAGGAGGAGAAGACGTCTTTTCTCAGGTTTACCTGCGGATCTGTGCTGGTTTCAGTTCTTCATGGTTTACAGACCTTCAGTTTGAAATGGTCCTCAGCTATATTTAGGACGTCTGTTAAAAAGAGATTTCAGATCAAATCTGAGTGGAAAAACAATTGAATGAAAACAAAATCTTAATCAACTTAATGGAATAAACAGTGGGTTCATCTGTTCATTGAGAGCAACAGAGCGCTTCATTGTTTGCTTCTCTGAAAGAAGACATATTGACTCATTTGATGAAATCAGACGGATCTATGAAGGATTTTCCTGCCAGCAGATGTTTGCTGAAAGAAATGTAAAGTTTTCCTTTGAAGTGAGATAGTTTGTCCTGTTTTAGTTGGAAGGAGCCGTGAAAGAGGAGCTCCTCATGGAGCCTGATGTTCTGCCCGTCACACAGGAGAAAAGGGCCAGCGGTAAACATTGTTCCCAGCTAAAAGTTAGAATAATATTTGTTTGCTGGGATAAACAGCAGCAGCTGGAGCGACCGCTGGCGCTGCAGAGGAAATGAGCTGAAGTGTGGATCTATTTCTCCTCAGTGAGTCAGACGGCTGAATAAGATGATGAAACCTTCGACCTGCCTGGTTTTCTACTTCCCCTGAACCCTCGGCTCCTCCAGACTAAACCAGGAGATTTGTTGGGCAACACATTTCTGAGAAGCAGAAATTCCTAAAATGAGGACATTCTCAGGCATTATTAGCTTTGGCTGACCTTAAGGAGTCATGTGTTTGCTGAGGTGATATCTGCCCTGCCTCGGGCCTCAGGATTGGTTTTAATTCTGCTCGTTGTTTTCAGCTGCATAGCTCCTGCTCATGCACCAATAAAACAGGCAGAGGCCTCTGCCAAGCATGAAAACCTTTCTGTAAAAACAGCAGAACACGTCCTGCCCTCTTATGGAAGCAAATCGTTACCATATTTCAAATGAAAAAGCATTTCTGTAAATGCTTTTTCATTTGAAATATGGTAACGATTTGCTTCCATACCCTCTGAGCTCCCAACATTTCTTCATCCCCCAGGAAGCTCACTGCGTTACAAGCTGGTTATTCTGCCTGCTGGGCGCTCAGTCGGACCCTGCAGACCCAGTTCAGTCCAGTCTGCATTCTGGCTGCACCAGTAAGGAACCCACCCACCCCGAGGTACCCACAGGCAGGAGACAAATGATGAGGACACAGACCTCCCTGTATTCATCTCCTCCTGCTCCTCCCTGGCCGGCTGAAAGACATAGTCCCTCCCAGGGGTGGATTTAGGAAATGTGGGGCCCTAGGCAAAGAAAGGCAGGGGGCCCTTTCAATTGAGAAGACAACACAGAAAACAGACCCATTCTACAGATAGAGAAATGTTAATAGAATAGACATACTTAATATTATCAGCCTTCCGATGACGTGTTAGCCAAAGGATTTTCATCAAAAACATAACGTGCACAAATAAGGAATAGTTGTATTAATCAGACATCCAGAGTTTTATGGGGTTTCCAGGAACTTGGGGCCGTAGGCAACTGCCTAGTATTGCCTAATGGTAACCCCCCACCCCTCTATTGTGTCCTGGTCCTCCTCCTGGTGGGACGTCCCTGGAACCCCTCAGAGGGAGGCGTCCATCAGATAAAATGACTTATCCTCCTCAGCTGAGTTCTCTGGAGGAGAAGCAGCTCTACTCTGATGACTGAGCTCCTCCCCCTCTCTCTGAGGGAGAGTCCAGCCTCCCTGCAGAGGAAGCTTGGATCCAGGATCTGGTTCTTTGGGTCCTGATCCAGGTTAATGAGCAGAGGTGAGGGGAGGAAGGTAGAGCGAGCGACTAAATCAGAGCTTTGCCTTTTCTATCTGCTCTCTGAACCACAGCAGACGGAGCAGCGTCCGGATTATAGCAGACCGACCCGTCTATAGATTCAATTCAATTCAGTTTATTTATATAGCGCCAAATTCACAACACATGTCATCTCAAGGCACTTTACAGTTCAACCAGATCATCCAGTCAAATTGATACAAAGTTTTCTATCTAAGGAAAACCAGTTGATTCCATCGACTCATTGACTCAAATACAATCCCTCACACTAAGCATGCTTGTAGCGACAGTGGAGAGGAAAAACTCCCTTTTAACAGGAAGAAACCTCCAGCAGAACCAGGCTCAGTATGAGCGGCCATCTGCTGAGGCCGACTGGGGTTCAAGGAGACAGAAGCAGAGATACAAAAAGCAGCTGTAAAAGGCGGCCCCGTCCAGGAAACACACAGCCAGGCAGACGAGCTCCAAGGCAGCTCCCATGCCATCTATAGATCCGTCTTTAGATCCATCTATAGACGTCCACCTCCATTCTCCCCTCGCTGATGGACAGGACCCCAGAATACTGGAACTCTTCCAACCTGAAGGGAACAGGCCACAATCTCCCTTCCAGAACCAGAACCGAGGCCTCGGAGCGGTTACCGGTGCTAAGAGGTGTAATTTACCAAAATCCAACTCAGTGTGGAAATGTTCAGACCCTCAGACCAACCCCACGCCTCTGGGGAAACTGATGGTGAATGATGGGAAGGGAAATGTATTCATAGATGGACTTTATCAGATCCAAACCTGGATCTATGCAGGCAGATCCGCTCACTGATTATAGAAACAAAACCCAAATCCTCACGTTTCCCTCTCTGCTGACCAGCTGGGTCAATCCGACCACAGATCCAGGGAGGGATTGACCGGAGTCACTGTGAACCTCAGAACATCAGAAACAGGGATGGAGACTTTGGAGGGAAAGCATTTTCCAACGTCTGACCCTCCTTGTTTATCTCAGGTTCACCACTGATAAGTTTATTTCTATAGTACCAGTTCAACCAGACTGGTTCAAAGCTTTCAGACCAGCTGCTAAAGGCTCCCGTCACGCCTCGCTGATTTCTCCAGCGTCTGCCCGACGTCCCAGAATCTCCTAAAACGCTGCCATACGCTGAACTTTCTATGGATTCTTTCTATTCTGGGCGTATAGATGGAGTATTTATAACGAGTCCAGAACTTCTGTCCAATGACGGCCTAACTTCTGCATAACGCACGACAGCGTAATGCCCAGGAAATGATGCATAAGCCAGTATCCTGAGTTCTAGATAAGTTACACAGAAGTTATGCACAGGTTACTCAGAGGTTTAGGATGAGCTAGATGCCCCCGCTGATGAGGAACTGATGCTGAACGGATGTCAGCCATCAGATAACTGACCTGGAACTGACGGCCCACGGATGGCGGACGCTGACGTACGGAGAGAAGTGTTGAAATTTCCAGACGTACGTGCTTTAGTGTCTGTCAGCGTACCCATACCTAACCATACCCCAATGCATGCCAGCGTTTGGTCTAAATGGGCGAGGTGTGACCGGGCCTTTAGGTTCTGATGTTTTATCAGCTGATAAATCTTCTTCCTTTTTTCCCAGCAGGTTCTATCGTACTTGTTCTGAACTTTCCATCTTAACGACTTTTTACGTTCTGCTGAACTTCTGCAGTCCTTCTGAGCAGGTTCCCCCCCACAGGTCCTGGCTGTCAGCCATTTAAAGCCAGCAAAGCATGGGGGTTTATGAGCGCTTCTTCTGGGTCAGAGCTTCTGTTGCCAAGGCAACGGGAGCTTTAGCTGTCGTCTGACACAAAGGAGGCCCTATTAGTTCAGCTGGTTTTAGGGTGCGCAGCATTCCTCTGGAAACACTCCCCCTGGTTTGTCATCCCGTTTTCACAACGTTCACATGAACATGAGTCAGAGTCTGGGAGGAATTCAGAATGAGCCCCCATGGGCTGCAGACATGTGGAAAGTATCAGCAGGCAGAACCCTGAATGCTCCCCCGGCTCCACCCCTCTGCAGCTCCCACGCTCTCTGCCCCGCCGCAGAGGCAGCTCGCTCTGAAGTACAGCAGCTTCTCCTCTGAGCAGGTAGTTTGGAAAGGAATCCAGAGAGTTAGCATGGCCTCTATCAGAGCTCTGCTGTATGTGGGAGCGTTTATGGCCGCAGCTTGGGGCAAAACCACAGGTAAGACGTCCTTGTTTTCTCCTGTCAGAGGAAAGTTCAACTCAAACCTAGAGCCAGAGAGTCAGAGAAAACTTTCAGTGATCCGGTCACTGAGACTCACAGCTGACAGGGTTTCATTCCTCAGCTGCTGAGAGCAGCATTCAGCCTTTCAGCTGCTCCTTCATACCAAAGAGGAAAACTTAGTGTCTGGATCCAGAGGACCGTTTCCTCTCTCTGACATGCAGCAACTTGCTTATCGTTTCCATCTACAGCCAAATATCTCTACCTCATGGAGGCCAGCATGAAGACATCTGCCTTTTCTCTGACTCACATCAGGAGACGGTAAACATGGATTAAACCAGGAATGAACTGAAACAGACTGTTGTGAGGAATTATGGCGCAGAATGAGCAGGAGGAATGCTTTGAGACACAGAGGAAGGAGGCATGGGGAGGATCTCCTCTGTAGGACCAGAGAAGATGCTTGGATCTGGTCCCACAGAAAACCCCAGCAGGTCAGCATATGCAGCGGGATGTTTAGGAGAAGAAGAACAATGAGGTCACAGACTGGGTGGTTTTATTGTCCTAATTTACCAGCAATGTGTTTATCAGAACACAAAGTTCTGCTTGGTTATTAACTCCAGATGAGCAGCAGTCAAAAGCAGCACAGGAACCAAAAACCTGGGAAGTATTTTCAAATTCAGCTCTGGAACAGACCGAGGATCAGTATTCAACCAACTACAGTCAGACACATTAAGGTCAATTTATGCTTCTGACGCATTGCCTCTGCAAGCGTCAAATCTGTTTCTGTGCGCGACCATGCGCCCCACGCAGAGGTTCTGCATCCGCCGTCACGCACCACGAAAAAATCCTGACTACACGTTGAACAGTCGCAAACCGGCACAGACCTCAAGCGGAAATACGCAGACAAAAAGCAGCTGTGATTGGTCCTTGCTTTGCCTTTCCGGCTGTCTGTGTGGTCGTCCTTCTCGATTCGGTGCCGGGCCGCGCCATTTCTAAAAACCGAGGAACTACTTCAATGGATAACTACGACAAAAGGTTAATCGAGAAGATGCGGTCCATTAACAGAACCTGTTCCTCTTCTATGTCTAGCAACTCTAGATCCATCTCTGTGACTGTGATATCTTGCAGATGCGCCATTGTTGTTTTGGAACACTCCTAGAACTTCTCTAGAGTTCTTGTATTGGCTCCCGCTGCGCTTTGGTGGGAAACTGCTGTGCGTCTCTAGAAATTCTGGACTGACATTGCAGAAGCATACCAGCAAAACTGGTTTGTGACCAGACCCAAGCGACATTTGATGTGTGCGGTTGCAGAAGTCTAATCTGCCCTTTAACAAATGTATTAAAGCCAGGAACTCAACCAGCAGCAGGAACAGGAACAGGAACCCCAGAGCAGCCGAGGCCTGATGTCCGTTTAGCAAAGCAGGTTCTCCAACCTCAGGCCACATCAACTCAGAGTTGAGGGTTTGAGTATGAGATGGTTAAACCTGCTTGGTGAAACGGACACTAGATTAGTTCCCAGAATCCATTAGGGGACAAGAGACTGGACAACGGCACTCTGAACAGTGCTGAGTTCAGTGGTGTGAGGGAGAACAGAGAGGGACTGAGGACAAAACCAGAATTTGTTGGTCTTGGAGGAGAAAGGATGGAAGCAGGAGGAGGAATCTGAAGGGACGGCAAGGCAGAAGGCTCAGAGGAACCTAGAGAGGATAAAGCGAAGGCGAGGAAGGGCCGCTAGTAAAACAAGGTCAGAATCACTGAAACAAGCATGGAAGGAACGCCAGACTTCTAGTCGCAGTAAGTTCTGGTTAAGCCAAGCATGCGCTGTACCAGTTTTTGCGCTTTTCAGGTTGATTCTCTAGTTGTGCGAGAATTTAACTTTTCGTTGAGTTCCAGTTTCTATACAGCAGCCCAACAAAGCCTTGTTTTTGTTTAGCACGACATGCAAATTGAACCGGATGAACGGGTCCACCCCTTTGGAATGGGGGTCGTTCGGGATGTAAGTTCAAACTCAACGCTATTTCTGACATTTTGAACTGAAAAAGCTTCCTGGATGGAAGAGAAACGTCTTCAAACTTGGAAACAAAGTCCAGTGGATTGTTTTTTAATTTTTTGGGATGGCTATGACCTCTAGGTCTGCCTCCATAGCAAACGATGACGTCTGATTGGCTGCTTCACACTAAACAAGATGAAATAATTCCCAAAATAGTACTCTAATGCTACGCTCAGACAGCTAGCAGTAGAGGCAGCAGAAGCAGCTAGTTTACATGTAAAGTAGGGTGACCAAACGTCCGTATTTCACGTCCTGTCCCGGGCGTCCCGGGTTTTTTTTAGAAAGTGAGGAAATGTCCTGATTTTTTAAATTACCTTCATTGGACCATTACATTTACAGGCGCTAGGGCACTGCGCACGGCGCTGCGTGTGACGTAATCCCTGAGCCGCGTCAGTGCGGGCAGCCCTGTTCTTAATCAGAATATGTAGCGTGGCTGTCAGTACGCCAACAACATGCAAAAGCGCAAATGTATGTTTACCGACGATTTACAAAAGAGTTTCCCCGCTTTCAGACGGGGTCCAGACAAATGGGAGGCCTTGTGCACAGCGTGCAAAGCAGGCACATATGTGTCGGTGTCGAATGGAGGTGCAAGGAATCTGAAAAGACACCTGGACACCAAAAGTAAAGATAGTCTTTTGATATGTTTGTTCGTTTTTTGTACATTTTGAATAATTTTTGCTACACAAGAGGTATTTTTTGTTAATTAGCTCATTTGTTAATTTATGTTTTCCAATAGCCTACAGAACAGACATTATTTCGTTCATTGCTGAGGCTGAGTATCATCTGTTATTGGGAGTTGAGAGTTATTGTTAACTTTTATTGTTAAGTGAGGGATGTTTAGATGAGACATTATGTCTTTCATTGTGCTATTCATTCATTACAAGAATTGTTAAGCATTTTTAATAAATACATTTTGAATAAAATTATCATTTGTTATTGCTGTCGACTTTTACTGAAAAGCATTTTCAATAAACCAACTGTAAATATCATGTTATTGTAGGATTACGTAGGCCTATGTTAAGTGAGGGAATGCCACAGACATCTCTATGCATGGGAACAGAGATCACCCCCGCTCCACGGTGTCCTGGTTTTCCCAAATGAAAATATGGTCACCCTATGTAAAGTCACTGGTTGACGTGCAGCACATCTGAGCAGCTGGAGCCTCATGAGCTTCAGAGGCGCTTCAGGAGCAGCAGCTGCTGGAGTTGGAAACATTGACCTTTAGCTGCTGGACGCGCCGCATCAACCTATCAGAGAAGCTGATCTTGGAGCTGGCAGGGAGTCAGACGCAGTACTGCTGATGCAGAGCGCTATGATCACTCCTCTCAAACAGTTTATTAACGCCTAAATTAACTTCAAATGTAGAAACCTGCCGGCAGAATATGTTGGCTTTTATTATCCTGCTGCCTGCAGTTTGTAGCACAGACCTGAAAAACGCTAACATCTACTTCCAGCCGCCACCAACAGGAGGGGAAAACCCCCAAGAGGCGAGCGGGCCTGAGGCAGCTGCTGCTGGGGATTCCCAGTGACAGCGCAGCGCCGGTATGTGGGGGTCTGAGCGGCTCCCACAGAGAAATAATCTTTGAAGGCAGGATGGTAATCTGGATGAACTGACTGCACAGACCATGTTTTCAGGAGGACTTTCTCACTTCAACATAGATTCTAACTACTCTCTACCCGCTGATCACAGCTAATATAGCCGCCATTGTTCCAGGCAGAGAAAGGATAGGGTAGCTCCGCCCACCACGCATCAGACCCACTTTATCACCGTGAAGCTAGAGCGGCAAAGATGCTTCACCCGCGCATCAGAACTAAACTGGTACAAGCATCAGAAATGAAGCAGCATACGGGTTTTAGCTGCTTCAGCTGCGTGCCGTCTGAACGTAGCATTAAGTCAATTTTAGCATAAAATAGCATCAAAAGGAAACTTGCTGCCTCTCTATCCCTGATTAGAAAAAGGAAAGAATCCAGATTCATAGATCAAGCAATGCTGAATAAAAACTGGATCGTTTTTAATACCGAGCTTCTACTTTAGATGGATGTTTGTTTTGTTTCCAGGTGGCGGTTCTATTCCCACAGCCCAGAACGTTCGATGGGTCTCCAAGGACTTCATAACTGTTCTGTTGTGGGACATGGAAGAGTCTGAGTATACATGCACCGTCCTGTTCACTGAGGGGTGAGTTGAGATGCCTAAGCTAACCCAATGCCACCTTAGATGATGGTACATGGATGACTCCTTACCTACCAGTGACTCATGAGTCCACCTGAACTGGAAGCATCTGAAGGACCTAAAAGGACGAATGAAAACTAATCTGCTGGATCATCATCTAGCAAAGCTCCAGACGAACCAGGAAGCCGCTGCTCTGGCCTAAAACTGACGCTTCATTTATGGGTTGGAGCTGCCAGAAAAACCCACTGGACCTCCAGAATCAAGTCCAAACTCCTTGGTTTTGATGTGGTTCATGGGTGGGTTTAGGCTGGATGTTCTGGTGCCGGTGGGTGTAGGTACCAGATCTGCTCCGGGTCCCGCCCCCTTCTTATAACGTCATCATACGGCAACGCCACTCAGAAAAAACTACTGCACCCATTTCTTAAGAATCAGATTGCTTCTGGAGTCAACATATTATTCCCCATATTTGAAATTATTTGCTTTATTATTTTACGTTTCGTTGGTGACCTGAAGGAGCCGACAGTAGAAAACAGTTATCGTCAGTGTAGAATGCAGTACTGCCTTCTAAGACAGGCGGAGCTCTGCCATTTAAAGTCGTAGGGAAGCGGCTGTTCCAATCGTTGCATTTCCGAATTCTCCCAAGTGGTGCACGACTTTACGCAAGCGAATAAAGTGAATTTCATTGGTCGATTATTGAGGGGGCGGGATTTTTACGGCGGAAAGTTCGCTAGCATTTTGGTTGTGGCCGATTTGTCGGAAGCAACCAGTTAGCAACTTAGTGCTAGTAGGTTCCCAATAGGAAATTCCCAGTGGGAATATTACTTTATCCTTTGTCAAATTAAGTAATTAAATCTATATTTGTGTTTGACCTTTAAGGAGAGTTTCTTACACAAGTTTACAAGTTTTATTTGTGAAGAATTCAATTTATTCGTTTGTAACATGCTTCTTGGTTTGCAACATTTTGGTAGAAAATTCACTTCATACTAAATGCCTGATTTTTCTACTCTAAGACCGTAAAAGTAGCTTTTATGATTTAGTTTAAGTATGAAATTCATAGTTTTTATTATTTTATTGTGAATCCTATATTTTACCTGAATTCAGTGGCTGTAACGTTTCTCTGTTTCTGGTACAAATCACAGCAGGGGAAGAGATTCCTGGTGTCCTGAAGCTCAGCATCCCTGCTGGATGTTCTGGCCAAAAAAAACAAAACCTTTAAAAATATGAAAATTCGTACTATGTGATTAGATGCCATATTTATTTCAAGCTGAAAAACTCACACGGACAGTTAGAAGAAATTTATTGATACAGTTAGTTGTCTTTGGCGCTCA
Source organism: Cyprinodon diabolis (assembly GCA_030533445.1). Classification (NCBI taxonomy): domain Eukaryota; kingdom Metazoa; phylum Chordata; class Actinopteri; order Cyprinodontiformes; family Cyprinodontidae; genus Cyprinodon; species Cyprinodon diabolis. The sequence goes on along the minus strand of CM060067.1, from coordinate 833,872 downwards.
GATCTCGGCAGGAAACATTAGTGCTGAAACTGGTGGTGGAGTGGAGATAGATGGAGTCGGTCAGTCTGTAGACTGCTGGTTGGAGAGACGGTCTGCTGAGCTTTATGGGGAGATCCAGTGGACTGCGTGAGCTGATACTAGAGCTTCACTCAGGGACCTGGAAGATGGAAGTCCAGCTTGGATAAACACAGGTTTAGAGAACCTGTCCATGATGAGCAAGCATGGAGCGACAGTGGAGAGGAAAAACTCCCCATTGGGAAGAAACCTCTGGCAGAACCAGGCTCAACATGGCGGTCTGCTGCCGGACCGGTTGAAATGAGATGCAGAACGCAGTAAGAGTCCAGGAGGAATGACGCTCTGATGAAGCTTTAGCTACGATGGTGGAGGAGGGGCTGGAGGGGGGGGTGGTACGGGTCATCTGGAGGAAGTCACATAGAGCAACCACCGCCTGCGCCCAGGAGCAGACAGGTTGCTGATCGGAGACCTTTTAAGATGAACTTTGGATTGGCTTCCGTGGAGGTGTGGTTCAAAGCTGATTGGCTGCATCGTAGGCGGATAAAGGCGAGTAATCAGTTTATTCAGTTGAACGTCCGCCTAGGATCCATTTCAAATTACAGGCTAAATTGTAAAATTTCCAACTCGACTTGGTTGGAAAGATCAGAGACTTGTAAACACTGACTCGGCGCGGCTTACAGGCTTTTGCTTCGGTTAAGATCTGTTTCCTTCTGCACCCTTCAGGACAAAAGACTGGACAGAAGCTCACGACTGCATCCAGATATCAGACTCTGAATGTGAAATGACTGAATACCTCCTACCACTGGACAGGTGAGACCTTACTGGAGCTTTTTTATCTCAACTTCTTCTATGATGATTTAATTAACCTGATTGGCTTCATTAAATATGCCTGTAGCTCTCCCACAGTACAGGAGGTGATATAGACTGACCTTTAACCTTCAACAGAACCATGAGAGCGAGGAATGTTTGCATCCATCAGCATCCAGAACACTTTTCCAAAGAAAAATGTTTCCTTTCTGTCTCGCAGGGACTATAAAGCAGATATCAGAACCGAAGGTTCAGGTGTGAGCTATGACTACGGCTCAGAAGACTTTCCTCACACCTACACCAAGACGACGCTTAACCCCTACAGAGAGAGTGGGTATCTATGGCCGCCATGCTCCTGCTGTCTGCTATTCGTTAGCTCCTGCTAATCGCGCTTCCAGTCCCAGTCATTAAAGACAATGTCCGTTCAGCAAGGAATGGAATGGATCCTAAAACTAATAAGTTTTCAATGAATTTAGCGTTAAGCAGTAAAAAAATAATACATTTCGTCAGGGTCACAGAGTCTGGGAGCGGCCATTTTTGCCCAAATATAGTAACCCCTCCCACCTGCCATCTTCCGGCAGTGACGTCACGGTGCGGTAAGCCTAGCGCCATTCTCAAATACATCCAGAAAACACAAATGGAATTAAACCAATAAAACTAGAAAACAAAGAAAAACATGGATCAAAGTGAAACTGAAAACTCAAAGAAAACTTTTGTTCAAAGTACCATTATTCATAAATTGCCAGGAACTATTAAAGAAATCAACAAATAATGTGGCTAACTGGATAGAAACCATTAGCATCATTGGGTCCGTCTTTATCTACCGTAGTCGGTGAGTTACAGTTAAGGTTATTATGCACACCATCCGTTAAGAACTAAGAAACCTAGAAGAGAGGAGGTCTGCTGAGAAGGAGGAGTCACCAGAAGGAACATCATCATTCCAGATGTTGCTGGAGTCTCTGAAAAACTCAGGAAGATTTTCAAACAGCAGCAGATCCTTGTGCACCTCAAACCCGGCAATACCCCGGGACAAACACTGGTTCACTCCAAAGACAAGACACCCAGAAACAAGGCGGACAAGGTGGTTAATGCCGTTCAGTGTGAAGAGTTCACAGACCTGTAGATTGGAGAGACCAGGCAACCGCTACACAGGAGGGGCAACTCCTCAGGACAGGACTAAGCTGTTCACCTACACCTGAGGTCTAAAGGACAGTCTAAGGGAAAATAACCTCGATATTCTAGCCAAGGAAGACAGAAGGTTTGAGAGAGGGATTAAGGAACCATCTTTGTTAACCTGGGAAAATCAGCTCTCAGGAGGTGGTCTTCAAAGGTGTCAATTAGCAAAGTACAAATACTTTGTTACTGTACTTAAGTACACTTTTTAGGTATCTATACTTTACTCCATTACTTATTTTTCTTCCTACTTCTGACTTCTACTCATTTTTAAATCAAACGTTACTCGTTACTCTTGGCTTCTGTTTAATGTTTCTAAATATTTATTTCCCGTCATGTGCTCCATCCAATGCAGATCATTGGCTCCACCCACATCTAGTGAAAACTAGTGTGATTGGATGAGTCATAGAACGCAAACACTCATTGGTTAGCTAAAGGAAATCTTCAAACTGCTAACGTGAATTGTCTATTCCATGCTACAATGTGGCATTTAGAAAAAGATGTTGAAATGTCTGAAAGGTCGGACAGGCGAGAGCGTATCGGGAGACGGAGACCAACCAGACCTCCCTCATCCTTGGCCCTATCTCAGAGAACTTTTAGAAATAGTCCATAAATTGAGCTTTCAGTTCATATAGCGGCATCTGGCTGTTTTTTTAAAAGGCTAGTTTATACTTTTATACTTTAAGTATTTTTTGGAGCACATACTTTTTCACTTTTACTTGAGTAAAGAGGTCAAGTTGATACTTCAACTTTTACCAGAGTGTTTTTAAACTGCAGTATCTATACTTCTACTGAAGTAACAAATGTGTGAACTTTAGACATAAGCTTTCACCTCCTTCCAAAGAACTTTTAGGAACAATATCCAGATGATTCACCTCCCACCCACCTCACCTGAGTCACACTTCAATGAGACATATGATAGAAACCGCTGTGATGAGTGAGTTAGTGAGCCATCAGGTTCCCCTAACGACCATTAACCCTCCAGGTGACCTTCATGGCCAATCCAGTAGGAGGGATCAGATCCACCTTTAGTTCCTAATAATTCTTTGTTACTCCTCCAGTATATTAATCCCAGTCCTCCCACCACTAGTTAAAACTGAAGAAGCCTCTTGGATGAGAGGGGAATCGTCTTCTAGAAAACTTCACGTCCAGTTGCCTAAACTTTTTCAATAACACTAAAGAGTTGCTGCTGCCTAAAATTAGAATTTGGTGGATGTGTGACCTGCAAAGCGGTGAACTTTTCAAACAAGATGCACCAGAACACAGAATAGTCCACGATACTTTAACAAATTCATTAAAAAATTTCTTTGAGTTAAAACATGGCTTCAGGCCTACTACTTAGTCCCTGGAAAGAAAAGGACTAGATGGAAGCCGCTCGCCGCCACAACCTCCAGCTTCAGCTGCTAACACCAGCAGAGCAACCTGCAGAAACACACCAACGCTAGTGATGCTATGAGGTGAGCCGAGGCTTCCAAGCGTGTTGAGTAATGGAGGGGGCGTTTCCCCGAAGCGTGTGTGAGGCGTGATTCATTTAGAGGCGGGGCCAAAATTGATGACGTCCGAGGCCTCGCTACAGCGATACCAGGTGACCGCTTCGGGAAGCGGTTCAGGAAGCGGAAGAATTTAGACAGGCATCTAAACAGCCTCAGTGTTCAGCCAAGATGTGGGAGTTTGTTGGAGAGTTGCTGTCAGGTGGATAGATTCTAAGAATAGATTGGTTGTTTTTCCAACCAATCTAGTTGGTTCAAACTATTTCTGTTAGAATAAACAATGTAATGATCAAACAGATCGAGCCGCTGGACACAGTGGTAACGCTAGTGTAGTATTTTCTCCATTAAACAGTTAAACACATAAGTGGCGCCATCTCTAAGATACAGAATCCCTCTCCTGAGGTTGATGGTTCAATACCCACCTGCAATTATACTTAATTATTTTTGCTAATGAGACTAATTTGCATTGGTTTGCTCTAGTAAAAATATAGACTGGGTAAAAACGCTGCCAAATTAGGTCGGTTTAGCCAAAAGATGGGTTGAACACAACTTCCAACCAGATTAAAGCCAAAAAATGTGGAAAAACTATAATGTTTGAATAAAAATGACTAAAACCTTTTTTTTTTGCTCATCGTTGCCCAATTTAACAAACACTTTCACTGTCTGCTTGAGTTTAATTCACTAAAATGGCAGAAAAACTCTGCACCTTAAATGATTGTTCTAAGAAATTTCACACTTAAAAGAAAAAATTACAAAAGATTTTATCATACACACCAACCATTAACTATTTCAAAGGAACTTAAAAGAGAAAAAAAAGAAAAACAATTTTATTGCTAACTGTAGTTCTGCACTCCACCAGTAGGTGGTGGCATGTTCACATGGAGCCTCATGAACTGTGGGGATCGTTGAAGCAATTTGGCCAAACGGTTGAATGAGGCTTCATCTCACCGTCACTAACCAAAGTTTAACCACGATCGCAGCCACAGACGACACAATCGGCACTCGTGATTTCAGATGAGCGGATCAAGCCCACCAGCCAATCAGGCAGCCGACATGTAGAGGAACAAAGACACCTGTACCTGGCAGAGGCCGCTCAGCTATGAAGCCATCAGCCCCGCCCACCAATCAGCGGCTAGCTTCTTGCTACACCTGGTGCCCAGAGTGAGGGTGGGACACCTGGTGCCCAGAGTGGGGAGGGAGGGAGGGAGGAACACCTGGTGCCCAGAGTGGGGGTGGAACACCTGGTGCCCAGAGTGGGGGTGGAACATCTGGTGCCCAGAATGGGGAGGGAGGGAGGAACACCTGGTGCCCAGAGTGGGGGTGGAACACCTGGTGCCCAGAGTGGGGGTGGATCACCTGGTGCCCAGAGTGGGGGAGGATCACCTGGTGCCCAGAGTGGGGAGGGAGGGAGGGAGGAACACCTGGTGCCCAGAGTGGGGGAGGAACACCTGGTGCCCAGAGTGGGGGAGGAACACCTGGTGCCCAGAGTGGGGAGGGAGGGAGGAACACCTGGTGCCCAGAGTGGGGAGGGAGGGAGGAACACTATCCCACCACAGATGGTTCTTCCTGCACCGTTTGTCCCAGACTTTGGGGAGGCCTGGTTGCCTTATAACGGTTCCCTGGCAATGGAGCTGAACGCAGAGGAAGGCAGTCACTGTTGATTTGAGCTCTTCAGAAATTGGATGATTAAAAACAAACATTAAAATGTTCCTGTTGATTATTCCAATCTTAATATTTTGTCTTGATAAAAACGTTTAGAAGTATAAACATTTTCGTGTGCTGTTCATCCACAATGTAGCAAAAATAAAATCCTATATTTTAGGCTACAGGTTGCTGTTCCTGAAAGGCTTTGGTTTTACGGGCGCTCAATTAAGATTATTATGCTGATCTTTAGTCTTGACTTATAATAAAGCCACTTATTAACAGAACAATGTCCATAGTTTTAAACATTTCCTTTACATATACATAAATTCCACTTTAATCAGAATCACAGTAGAAAACTGTTGCCTTCTTCCATTAACAACACCTCAAGACAATCATGGTTGACCTTAAATAAGCCCATCCCCCATCAGAGCCTCAGAACTCAAAACGAACTAGTGGAGATAAACACAGGAAAGGACAAATGGCTCCTGCACATTAAGATGATCAAAAACAGAGTTCAAGCTGATCACTGGTGTTCTTAGTGTGATCCAAAGTGATTAATGGTGATATTGCGCTCCTTCATCCCCTTCCTGTCACACTTTCTGTCCGTCTAAATAAACCAAACCTAAACTCTGCCATCTCATTTCCACAGGTAATATCACTGCTTTGAGCTTTTCTCTCCTGGATGTTAATGAGAGTACCGTTGTCCTCAACATCAGCCATCCATTGAGCTTCAGAGGGAGGACCATCAAAGACGTTCTTCGAAATGATCTGAAGTATAAAATCAGTTACTACAAGTCTGGAAGTACAGGAAAGGTATGTGACCCATACTTTAAACTTTACTAACAGACTGCTGGGACGTTAATCTAGGTCACTTTATAGACCCCATCAGATTTAAAGTTTAAAAGCAAAACCGGCTGATTGCATCGATTCATTGACTCTTCAGCAATCCCTCACACCAAGAATGCTTGTAGCGACAGTGGAGAGGAAAAACTCCTTTTTAACAGGAAGAAACTGCTAAAGCCGACTGGGGTTCAAGGAGACAGATCAGACATAGAAAAGGAACATAGAAGCATCCGTTTATCCTCTACTGCTTACACTGCGATAATCTAGCCGCCTATGGGCGAAAGGTGGGGTCCACCCTGGACTAAACACTGGAAAACAGGCCAAGCTCCAACATCTAGAAACGAAGGTGTTGATGGCAGCAGCACAGCTGATATTTCTCTCCAGGATGGAGTCACAGCCAAACAGGAACAGACCAGATGAAGCTACTATGAGAAAAAGCAGAGAGAGCAGAACGTTAGAGATTGAACTAACAGATTCTGCAGAGTGGGAGAATAGAGATAGAATGAAGCAGAAATATGAAAAAGGGGTCCCTATGTCCTCCAGCAGTCTAAGCCTATAGCAGCAGAACTATAGAGATAGATCAGGATAACCTGAGCCACTCTAACTAGAAGCTTTATCAAAAAGGAAAGTTTTAAGCCTAGCCTTAAAAGTAGACAGGGTGTCTGCCTCACGGACTAAAACTGGTAGTTGGTTCCACAGGAGAGGAGCCTGATAACCTTTCAGAAATACTCACTCTTGGCAAATGGCTTCAAAGTCACTTCCTGATTCCAGCCTTCAATTGCTTTGTTTGCCTTTGGTTTAAACTGCCAAAGATTTTCTTATCAACCAGAACAGAAAATATCAGAGCTTAGGATGTAGAACCTTTTTAACAGAGCCTGCTGTGGCTTCAAACCCCCCATTATGGTGAAGCCGATCTAATGTATGATTTCTACTTTTCAGAGGGAGCAGATATCAGACTCCAGCAACCCAGTGGTGTCAGGACTGGATCCCGGACAGAGCTACTGCTTCATGGTGGCAGCTTTCATTCCCTCCAGACCCCAAGCCACCCAGCTTGGAGTCTGGAGCACACAGCAGTGTAGGGAAGGACACGCCCTGCAAGGTACTCACACCTGCCCACTCAGCCTTACACCATAGGAATACACTGCAGCAGTCTACTAGCATACTATAATATTGACAGCTGCTCTGTGTGTGTTTAATATACTTATTTACCGTGGCTTTAAAAACAGCGGATTTACTGATCCTCTGATCTACTCCTCACAGTTTAACGTTCCCATAAAGTGTTTTTTCTAACTGAGGCTTTTTCTGTTCCTCTAGAGTTGAGTCTTGGAGCATGGGTCGGCATCACCATCATCCTAATAATAGTCTTCATGACCTTCATCACTGTAACTGCCCTCTGCTGCAGAAAGAAACACAGAAGAAACAGAAATCTCCAAGCATATAAGTCATCGTCTCCCATTTAAGCTGCATGTTGGGATGTTTTAAGGACAAATACAGACGATTCTCCTAAAGCTGTCAAGAAGATTATAGTTAAACACACTAAGATATTAAGGGTTGATACTTAGATGGGAGACTAAACCTCTGGGTGATTCTGGTTTACAGGAAGAACAGGACTCAGCTGATATAGTGGATACAAGAATGACCAATCGGTGTTTTTATGGTGTGAAAAGCTGTCCTATGCGCTCAAACGCGATACTATTCATTTTTTAACCCATACTTTTGTCATTTTACTGTTTTTTTCATTTTTAATAATTTTTTATAATAAAAACCATCTCTCTCCCACAGTAACCACCCCCTCCCCCGTGTTTGAAAAGCTGACCATGCTAGGGCTGTGGGACCCAATGCGGGGTACCTCTGTCTGGATTTAATGCTGTAACCCGGTAGATTGGTGTGATGGCCTAGTGATGACCTTGTGAAGACCTTCTGATTAGAGCGGTATGCTTGTGCTCTGATAAGGTTGCGAGAACCCGGTTTGATCCCCACAGCTTCCAATCAGGGTTCAAGAGCTAAACCTTTAACCCCAGGTACCACAAAATGGCAGCCCACTGCTGACACTACCATTCACACTCACACCTTAGTGTCATGAAACGGTGTTGGTTTGGAGGACCCAAATGCAGAGGCGGGTAGGCAGAGGTGAATTTAAGTGGGTTTAATTAAGGTTCACAGGAACTGAGGCAGGAATCAAAATCCAACAGAAAATAACAAACGCACCAGAACCAAGGAGACATCAGGGGTAAACCAAAACTCTAGGAGCCAGGGAAAGATGAGGAAAGCAGACAGACAGACGAGGATCCAGCAAACAGGAACTGAAGAGGGAGGCTTTTAAAGGGAACAGAAACAAAGAGAGGGCTAACGAGGGAATTGAAAACAGGTGAGGGCAGAAGAGAAAACAGAGCAAGGGAAAGAGGACACAAGAGGGCAGCAGAGGACAACAAATGGAAAACCAAGAACTAACAAACCAAGACTCTGACACTAAGGATGATTTAGAGAAGCCAATGAACCTAACGTCATGTTTTAGGACTGTGGGAGGAAGCCGGAGTACCCGGAGAGAAGCAACGCATGCTCAGGGAGAACATGCAAACTCCATGCAGAAAGACCCCGGGCCGGGAATCGAACCCAGCACCTTCATATTTATATGCGCCACATATATTCATGTACACCTGCTGCGAGGTGCTGCCGGGCAACTTCACCTGAAGATAACCTTTTATTTCACCCATCGTCTGTGGCGTCGTCCTCTTCTTCAGCACCGCCTGGAGGAGAAAGCCTCTGCCTCTTGACCTGCCACCAGGGGGGGTTCTCTTCAAAACAGTTGCTGCACAATCAAAGAGCTCACCTGAACATACAAAGCCATTTGGTTTTGCTGATATGTTTTATCGTTTGAATGAAATACCAGATGTTTATTCTGGCCTGTTTGAACAATTGATCAACTGACCCAACTTGAAAACTAACAAAGAAGCCAAACGCCCCCCATTCCAAAGGGGGGGACCCGTTCATCCGTTTCTATTTGCATGTTTTCTAAACTAAAACCAGGCTTTGTTGGGCTGCTGGATAAAACCTGGAACTAAACGCTATTTCTGACATTTTGGATTGAAAAATCTTCCTGGATGGAAGAGAAACGTCTTCAGACTTGGAAACAAAGTCCAGTGGATTGATTTGAACTTTTTTGGAACATCTTGAAACTGAACTCATCCACTCAGGGGTTTTCCTGCTTCACTAAATGTTTTTAAGGCTGTTGGCGAGGTTTGGTGCCAACTGAAGTATCCACTCCTTGTTGATGCTCGACGTCTCGAACTGTGTGGTCATGGAAAATGAAGATTACATTAGAATTGAGATACACTTCGTTACTAAAGCAATACGCTCTGGAAGCCAAGGGTCTAATTGCTTTTATAAAAAAAGTTACCTATGATATAAAAGGAAAATAAACACACTGGTGGAGTTTTCTCCAGGGGGGGCTATAAATTCAAAATAGACCTATACCAAAAACGAATGAAACATATACCAAGTTATCGCACCAGTATATTTATAGCAATGCCAACAACAAAAATGATAAAAACACTTTATAAACGGCCACATGTCTGGACGCACCTGAGGTCTCCTACAGCTTCTGTGTTGCAGAGCAGTGGAAATATGTCACCAATCCGCATAATATGGAATGATGCTTTACTTGTCATTAAAGATTAAATATGTATCTTGCACATTTCAAAAATTTTAAAATGTTAATTTAAAATTAAATCATAAAAAATATATATATAAATATTTTATGTCTTAATCAGGGTCATTGAGTGGGTTGGGCGGCGCTCTAGCGCCCTCTATTGAGCAGCCGCCACTGATACCCATACAAAAAAATTACAATTTGTTGGTATGAATGAAAGAATACAACTGAGAACTATTTTTCCCACCAATTAGTGAACAGTATGGTTACCTAGCAACAAGGTTCCCTGTCATCAAACTCTATGAGTGCGTTAATGATTTACACTTATATCGGCTGCTCAGGAATTGGTCAAGAAGCTGAAGAAGGTAGCCAGCCCCTCTGGAGCTGAGGAACCACGGCGATAGAGGCCGCAGATTGCCATTGCTAGCTAAGAGGAGGGCTTAGGAGTGAAGCTTTACATCTGAGAAGCCTGCTGGGCAAACAGTGTGCAAAAGGCCCAGGAGAGGCCAGGAAATAATATTTAGCTTACAGTTGAAGTTCGGATAAAGTGGCTGCAGCTGACCGGGGGAGGAAAGCGGTACATTTGAGAAGCCAGTCAGGGAGACAGAGCAGGAAGAGGCACCAGCTGGCTGAGGAAAGCCTCCTGCTGGAGGAGGAAGAATGACTGCAGAGGATTAGAGGCGCCTGCCAGGCTGGAGGTAGGATAACGAAACAGTCCTTCTAGGGCTATATGAAAACAGCTTTTTTCAGCAACCTCACCTTTTGGAAGGAGTTTGGACAGTTAAGTGATCAGGCAGAAACAGAGGGCAATGTTTCCTATGTTGGTTCACTAACCTGTAAGTTTGAGGGCAAACTTTACTTTTGAGGAAGCAGGTTGGCGATTATCATCACTGGTGAATCTCAAGATTCTTTAATCTATCCAGGTTGATTTCAGGTTCATTCTTTAACAGGTACTCTTTGGTCTCCAGGGGAATGCACAGGGCCAGATCCAGGAGAGCAGAGACAGGCAGAATGATCAAATGGAAAAACGTAGTACGGATCCAGAGTCGGGTCCAGGTGATCCGAGAACCAGAGATAATCCAGGAGAGAATCCAAGAGCAAAGTCAGAGCACAGAAAACTAAAATCCAAATTTCCAAAAACACACTATGGCTGCCTGGCAGGCAGGCTTGACTAAACTCACCAATGGCTCTTAATAATCTGGCACTAGTGATGCCTCAGTGCTGTTCATATAGTCAGGTGAGCAGGTGAATCTGATGGAGGCTGATTGGGAACAGGGTGGAGCTGACAGGTGTGTTGAATGATGAATTAAAACAGCTGTAGTAGCAAGAATCGTGACTGACTGTGTTTATTTTGAAAAATTTTCTGAAAGGAAAATGAGAATTGAGCTCAAATCCTGATCCAACAGATAATTCTACACAGATATGGAACTTCTATTCAAATATTAAATGAGCACCTCATACAGGCTCCTGATCAGAAACCATGAGTCACAAGTAAATCAAACCTCTTTGATATTTTGGTCGGGGCCCGTGAATGAATCACAAGCAGCGACACGACCCGAATGAGAACTCTTTCCTCTGAGAATTTGACAATAAAACAGAAGTAAACCATCTGCTTTTATAACTAGCTACCAGTGGTGGCCAAATAAAGCCTTAATGAAGTAATAGAGCCTTACAACTCAATGCTTTGCCTGGACGGGGCCGCCTGTGGAGCTGGTTGCCTTTTGTATCTATGCTTCTTTTTCTATGTCTGC